>PVLA01007641.1:0-101746 GCA_004027455.1 Hydrochoerus hydrochaeris | reverse complement strand
CTGTTTCTCTCTCTCTGCTTCCTGCCTGCCATGCCATGGGCTGTTTCTCTCTCTCTGCTTCCTGCCTGCCATGCCATGGACTGTTTCTCTCTCTCTGCTTCCTGCTATGCCACCCTGCCTTGGAGCCAGCTGATATGGACTGAAACCTCTACAAACTGTGATCCATGATAAACTTTCCCCTCTCTTAAATTTTGTGTATTGCTCATTGTGCCTCAGCAGTGAGAAAAATAGCTAAGAGCTCCAGGCAGATATTTGCTGGGTCAAACGCTATTACTTTTGGACCATTGCTCTGATGTGGAATTTGTAACAATGTAGACATACATTTTGAAGATGGATAAAGTTCATCCTGCAGCAGTCGGTTCTGAACTTTTAACAGTGACTCATCTTGGATAATTAAATAAAAACCACGGATATCTCTCTGGAACACACACCCCAGGTGACTGACTGTGTGGTCCTGTACCCACTGACCTGGGAAGATCTATGCAGGTGTCCAGGCAAGCAACCACAGCCGTGAGATGGAGAGCACGTCCTCAGGGGCACTGCAGCACTGTTCTCCAGCTGTCCAGGGAAGCCCTGACCGAGTGTCTGGTGGGAGGGATTGCTTTTCTCTCTCTCAGTGTTCACCCACCACACTGCAGGAAATCATGCTCACCTATTTCTGGTGAAAGACTTCTGCTCCCCATGTTCACTTCCAACAGCACACAAAACAGATGGACCCGAAGTTAGAGAACCACGGTGAGTTCTCCATGGAGCCTTGGGACGTAGAGAGTACAAAATGTCATGGTCACATGAGTGACCGGGAAGCTGTGTCTCTAATGACCATTGGGGATGCAGAAAGGGGTTCTTAGAATATGCGTGTGGGCTGCCACCAGCATTTTGAAAAACCAAACTAGACTAAAACAGAACAAAAAGCGTTCTCATTTTCCTTGTGCATGAGTATGTTCTGAGTTGAAAATTAAATGGCATTTCTTCCTGCTCTCTGTAGCGTAACAGCTCCAAGAGCCATTGGTGGTGGAGACCGACACTCCAGCTATCAGCCAGTCTGTGGCCTGGCCATGCTGCAAAACTCTGACTCATGTTTCTCCAGTGAGAATGGAGTCATATTTCAGGAATGTCTGATATTTCCCATTGGTATTCCCAGGGCTCTCAAGGCTCTCTGTCACCAGCAGTCTCCAGGGATCTGAGGGGAAAGATCGTGGGAAGGATCCTGGTGGCTGACTGGGTCATCACAGGTAACAGGGACTCAGCACATGAGTTTCACCTTCTCTCTGCCTCCATCACCTTTTCCCAGGCCCCTGCAGGCCCTCGCTGACCCAGCTGTCCCCCAGCACTGGGGCTCAGTTCCAAGGATGGGGTGAGATGCTGGCCTCCTATATATCTGCACTGACCCTGCTGGTGATGCGGGAGAGACGGGAAGCAGCCTTTGGCTCTCAGATCCCCTGTCTTTCATGAACCACTGAACCTCTGGTCCTTCTTCACAGTGAGCCTTTACCCATCATCCCACATTTCTCCATGTGTAACAAAAGGAGAAAAGACCTGCATTGTCGGGTGACACGTGACTAACAGGCACCAGCCGCGAGCTCACTGGATGTGAGCTCCCCGTTATTGCACTGCCAGGCTTCCACGGGGTGCTGCAGGTGGTCCTCCAAGTTGGAGGACCGTAATGTAGGCTTAGGAAGAGTAAGGGGTCAGAACAGGGGTCTTCTCTGGTGACCACTCTGACAATGAAAGTGACTTGTAACAGCTGTCACAAATCCTGACCCTATGTAACAGGAAAAAGCTGACACAGATTGAGTGTCCCTTATCTGAAGAGCCAGACATGCTTTGGATTTGAGGCTCCTGCAGATTTCTGGGTCTTTCCACACTCACAGTGAGCTGTGGAGGGGGTGGGGCCCAGGCCAGGACATGAGGCCTGTTGGGTTGGCATGCATCTCCCCTCACAGCCCCGAGGTGCATTCCTGGGGTGTTCTTAGTGAAGCTGCACTTTAACTAGGCAGAAAGCACCTGGTTTGGGGGCTTTTCAGCTTTTCAGGCTGGGGCTGCTTGGTCTCTTGTGTTTTGGGGTCTTTTGAGTACCGGGTCTCACATGGAGGGCTAAGCAGGTGGTCCCAGAGGAAGGAAGGGTGGAGGCAGGGGACTGACTGCTGCAGACGCTGCTGCCCTGTGAGGAGGCTAGGAGAAGGCCTGGGCGGGAGGACACGGTTGGCTCTGACCCGAGGTCACCTTTGGTGACTGCAGTATCTTCCAGGGCACATGGCAGATGTAGTTGGGAGCGGTGCTGAAAGGCCTGCATGCTCAGGGTTCCGAGAAGATTCTAGGTCATTCTGCTGGATGCATAGTATCTGTTCCTTAATCTATAAAACCAAAAGCCCAGCAGGAAGTTGGTGGAGGGGGCACCAGCAGGAAATGGGCTTCTGGCCACTGAGCTTGGCTGCTGGCTGCTTCCCTGCTCTCCCCACTCGCTTTGTTCACACAGCACCAGGGATGAGTAAAGGCCCAGGCTTTTCCGACAGCCTGGCCCGCAGGGAGGCTCTGTCACCTAACTGCACGCAGTGACAGCCCTGCTTCTCCCGGCTCTCGGGACACTTGATGTCTGACACCCACAGCCTCCTCCAGAGCCCTGGACCCTGGCACGGGGCTGGCCCCCCAGCCTCAGCAGAGGTCTGCAGGAGGGGTGACCAAGCTGAGGCGGATGCCAACAGCAGGGCTGGGCTGTGCTCCTGGCCTGTCCCCACCCAGTTCCACCTGCCGCCGACTGCCCCACTGCTTCTGATCCAGGGAGGATCCGCGGGGCTGGTTTGATGGGAGTCTGAAACCTAGGCATGCAGCTCTGCCCATTCATAGGACAGCAGTCCCCCTCCCCCGCTGTCCTAGCCCACCGCCCAAAGAGGGGGCGGCCTTGGTCCCCACACTAAAGCACCCTTGCACCTTGCAGCCTGGGGAGGGGGCTCCGGAATGCCCTCCCTGCTTCCTCTGCCCCACCCTTCCAAGCTGAAGCTGAGTCCTGTGATATGGACCTGTCAGGTGACATGGGGACACAGGCCCAGGCTGCCTGCCCTTCTTAGGTTGTTCCTGTCTTCTGTCCCCAATGCAGCAAACACCCCTCCCACCTGGCACAGCCGGGAGAACGTGCACTGTCTCTCCCAGGCTCCCTCTCCCTCCGGCTCATCTTTAAAGATCCAGCATGGTGACAGTGGACTGCCGCCCACCTGAGTGTGACTGTCCTGTGTGCAGAGCCAGCTGCCTCCTCTGAGGTGGATCAAGCTGTGTCCAGGGCTGGGTGCGGCTGGGACTGGGCCATGCGCTCTGCCGAGCCAGGGCCTTAAATTACTCCCCAGACAGAGCCAGTTCTCCACCGCCTGCGACCCTGGCAAGGAATCATTTAAACAACTTCCCCGCAGTACCTGGGGAGGGAGACGGACGCCCGATGGAAATCAGCCTGGGACAATACGGAACACGGAGACTGTGCTCGGGGCTCCGAATTGTCTGTGGGGAGGGTCTGAGTGGATGTGGGGTCCTGCAGAGGATGACTTGTCCCAGGGACTGTCCCTCCCTTGTGTCAGTCCTGGGTCTGCTCTCCTGAGCTTGTCTGAGCTCAGGGTCAAGTTCAGGACCTTCAAACCTGCAGGTGAGCAGACAGGTCTCAAAGCAGGGGAGACGCATGCGCTGTCTGCGTGTGTCCTGCAGGGGCACCCTAGTCTTGGTGGAAGAGTCTACAGGGCCCTTGAGAAGCTCCCTGGCTTTGGCTGACTGCGATGGAGGTGCTGCTGAGAACTGGCTGTCTCCCGCTCTCTCCTCCTTCCTGCCCTGGAAGCACGCCGCACACGAGCCCTAGGGGACAGGGGGTGAGTGGATTGCTGGTTTTCTGTAGACTTTTTCCAGCAGTATGCTGTCAAGGTAGGAAGAGTGTCAAAAGAAATCTCTTGGTCAGAACCCCTAGGCCAGGCGTATCCGGGGAAGAAGCTCCAGGCAGCGTGGCACAAACAGGAGCCCAGCCTGGCCCCCCAGTTCCAAGTCCCCTTACCCCTGGCCTGAACCCCTCATCATGGTATTGAGGCTGAATTTCATCGCTTTGCAGTTGGCTTGGAGATTCGCCTTCATCCCAGGCTTTAGGATATAACTCTGGATCCCTTGGAAACCTCACTTATTTTCTGCAGGGTGCTTGCTTTCTTCCCCATGGGAGCTGTGTTTGGGGGGGCTTGAGTGTGCCCCCAGGTGTCCTCAGCATGACGGTGTGAGAGGTGGGTGCGGTGGGAGGTCCCGTGTCCCCAGATGCTGCTCTGTGATGGGATGGAGGGTGTTCTCACAGCACCCTAGATCTCTGAGAGTGACTTGTTACCAGAACAAACCAACTCTGGAATTGCTCTCTGGCTGTTTGGCGATGTGACGACCTTCTCTCCACCTCTGTGACGTCACCTACCACGAACAGCTCACCAACACAGAGCTGAGATCAGTGTGGAACCGTGAGCTCAGGGAAACCTTTCATTACAGTGCTGGAAAACAGGCAGACGCAATGTTCGATGCGAAGGCAGAGCAAAGATCTCTGTTTTGTTCTTTCTTTTTTAAAATTTTTGTCTATCTATCTATCTATCTATCTATTTATTTATTGAGATAAGATCTTGCTGTGCAGTTCTAATTGGCCTCCAACTCCCAGCGATCTCCCTGCCTCAGTCTCCCCATAGATGGTTTTAGAGAAGCCCTTATGCAAAGATAGCTTTTCTGTAATGAATTAAATTCTGATTCACTCATTCATTAGATTCTGGGTATTGCTCATGGGTTGGGGAGTTTAGGAGGAGTCTATGACCGTGCATTTCCGGAGCAGTGGTAAGAAGGGGCCCAGATACTGGGGTCATCAGAGCTGCTAGTGCATTTCCTGCTGCTAATCCCACCTTTCCCCCTTCTCCCTCCTTTCCAACTTCCCTTCCTCTCCCTCTTTCTTTCTTTTCTTTCTGTCTTCTTTCTTCTCTCTCGTTTCCTTTTCCTTTCTCCCTCCCCCTTCCCTTCTTCTTCCGTTTTTCCTGTTTCCTCGCTTCCTTTCTCTTTGCTGCCTGAGACCTACAGAAGAAAGCACAGAAACATAGCAGAGCTGTGTGGACAGCATGATTCATTTCTTCTCACCCAGAAGCCCTGATTCGCTCAGCACCTGAGTGCCAGGGTGTGTGTGAATTCCCCTGGCAAAGCCCGGCCGGGAAACAGGCGGAAAAGATTTCAGCATAAGACAGCAAAGCGACAGCCGGCTGCACCTTCTCCTGCGTCTCCTTGCTTGGGGCTGCTCCCCAAGTGCTCTGTTAGTCTGTGTCACCCAGGGTGGCAGTGGGGTGCGGTGCCAGAACCCGGCTGCAGGGGCCGCCCTGGCCACTCCTGGAGCAGGGCTGGGATCTGAGGGGGAGCAGGGAGCCCCTAAACTGGATCAGAGTGAGAGGGTGTGGGGTTGTGACGTGTGTTATACTGTCAAAGATTTTTCTGATTATAAATATTTGAAAACATCTTGAAAGCGCAAAAGCCAAAAGAAAAACCCTCCACCAGCTCAGTGGATTTCCATAAACACATAATACTTTCACGTTTTATGATTTAACATCTGGCAATGGAAGCCAGTCCGTATTATTGTACTTTCATCAGTATTTTTTGGACTTCTGATTTATTCATTAATTTCTCGAATTTCTGTTGTGATTTTGATTTGAATTGCTTTGGATTTGTACATTAATATGCACTCTTGCACCTTCCTAAAACAGGTAACCTCTTAGCTCAGTATTACTTTCTTGTCTTTTAATATAATGTAATCCTGAGATTTTTTTTAAACCAATTTTCCTACTAGTTAATTCCTGACAGTTGAAATTCTGCTTGTTTTTGTACTTTTGTTTTACAACTGTTGAATTGCTGTTACCTTTAATAGTCTTAGCAGGTTTGTGGTCTTTTCTATAGAGACGAACATTACTACTACTACTACTAATAAATTCATCTTTTTCCCCATCATTTATGGTATTTGCTTCTCTGTGTTGTTTAGTTGGTAAGCTGTCTAAATTTTAATAATAGTGCGAGTAGATAGGCCTCTGAGGGTTTCACTCAGCTACCTTGGCTGTGTGCTCCCTTTAGAAACATTGTGATTATTTTGAATTTAAGTTCTTTAAGTTAATTGATCTTCTGGGCCTAGTTTGCCCCCCGTTTCTTGAGATGGGGATCTGGCAGCCTTGGTCCTATGTGTCTTCTGCCTGTGTTAAGGGGCCACATGCCGTCCCTCCCACCATGCTTTCATGTGACAGACTGCTAGTGCCTTTCCTGCTGCTAAGCCGTCACTGTGACCCCAAGCACACGGCACCTGCTCACTGGTCCATATCGCTCCCTATGTAGCTTTTGGGGGGATTTTCATTTATATTTGCAAATAAAATTGACCTTTACTTTTTCTCACTCGGCCTTATAGAAATGTGCTGACTTTATTCAGAGAATCGCGGTGCTTCCTGGTTTAAACAGGATCTGAGAGCACGGAGGTGCATGGGTTCCTGTCCCTCCTCATGGGTTTGAACCTTGGGTTGTCCGAGTCGGGTCCCAGTTGGTGATGATTTTTGAGTCACTTTTGTTATTTTTATTGCATTTTTTGGCTTATTTGGATTTTTATTCGTTTAGTTAAGTAATTTATAATTATCTAGAAATCATGCATATCTTATGATTTTTAAATTACCATCCAGGTACATAAAGTAAGTACCATACAGAAATATACAGGTTTATTTATTTTTTATTAGTATAACAAAAGGTTTATTTGGGAAGAAAACATGGAAAAGAAAGAGGATAGACAGCTACCAGGTGGTGGTAGGGGCCTCAGAGCTGAAAAGCCCCTACATGCTTATTTATGATTGCCAACTTCTTTCCTAGGTTTCCAAGAGAAGTACTTAAAATTTTACTTACACTTCATTTTTTAACAATTAAAGAATTATCTTCACAATGCGGCTTAGGCTGCATGTTAGAAGTTAAATATGTGGCGCTCTTTTATCTGTTGTGCATTACATTAGAAGACTGAACCTTTGATTTTTATTTTGACCAATGAAGTTTTCTTCCTGTTTCCTACAGGTTTGGTTTCTTTGCAGGTGACTTTGCTAACTGTGCTGGGGTTTTGCCTCATGATCTGAAAACAGAGTCTTTAGCAATCATGATATAACCTGAAATTGTCTTCCAGTGCGATTGCAGTGCCGCTGGCCTTGAAAGCAAGAGGTTCCTCCAGCTGTTTTAGCTCCTGACCGCACGTTCTTACTGCCCCTTGCTGCATCTGGAGGGCCAGGCTGAGCCAAACTTCCCTGGGACACGGTGGGGAAGGGGGATTGCGTATCTGCCACCAGATGTGACAAATGGGCCAAGACCCCACCCCTGACATTTCTACCTCCTTGTCCCTCGATACTCAAGTGCAACAAGGATTGCAATACCTCAGGGGCATGAGGTGGTGGGGGCCAGGCACAAAGATGAGGCGTTTGGGGTGGTGGGTGCCTCAGTCTCCTTGATGTAAGTCCCAGGGAGACTACGGCGGTGGGGTACACGTTTCAAGGAAGTGACAAAGCTGCCCTGGGAGGGTTACTGAGAGCTTCATGGAGGAGCTGGTAGGCACTGTGCTGGCATCACAGTGTGCATGGTGTCAGGTCACCGTCGAGTGCTTGCCACTGCCTGGGCATGCACCACTCCCTTGCGTGGAAACCATTCTTTTCTTACTACGAGGCAATAATCACTCTTTTCCCTTTCTCCTTATCTATCCTTCTAGGGAGGATGTTGTCAGAGAGTCCTGGTGTTACGAGGCTCTAAACCAAGATGGCACCTCAGGGACTCCCCCCTGGTGCTCTATCCTTATGTACGTTGCTGAGGGATCTTCTCTCCTTAAGAGGACCATTCCCTTCACATAGGCATGCACACATGCATACATGCACACACGTCCACATTCCAGCTGTGTTTCCTGATAAGATGACTTATTAAGAAGACTAGAGATACATCCCCCGATTTTCTATTTTCTTTGTTCTATGTGGAATCCACTGGCAAAACAGCACATGTGTGACTTCAGCCTTCTCAGCTGGACTCTCACCAGTTGCTCTTCTGTGAGTGAGTCTTGCTTAGCATCCTCTCTGCCTTCCACAGCACCCCTCACTACTGTTTTCCAAGGTCTGTGTTCTTACTCAAGGTTCCCTCTCACTGCCTGTGTCCAGGGTTAGAGTTAAGTTTGTCACTTTCGTCTAAAAGGCCACTCCCCATCTGTGACCTAACTGTGCCTCATCTTGCTCAAAACACCGCTGCCCACTGTTGGTTCCATCGCTTGTCATAGCATTAGGGTGTCAAGGAGGTGGGACCTGCCTGGTGACATAGAAACCAGATGGCCCTAGGATGTGATAACCTTGACCTGCATTTACTGGCCTGCAGGATGGAAAACCATGTGTCTGGGGTGTGTTTGTGGGTGAACATGAGTGCCAGCGCCTGGTGGAGCCTGGGGCAGTGGCTGTTGTAGAGGACACTGCTGTCAGCTGCTGGCCGCTCCCTTCCTTCCCCAGTCTGTGCCTTTGTCCATCTTCCTCTCGCCCGCCTGCCGCAGTGTCCTCATGGCAGAGCTCTGCCCTAGAGGAATGGCTGTCTCCAGGGTTGATGATACCCCGGGGACACTGGGACATTTGGCAGTGTCTTCGGGGTTGCTTCTGGCTGTGCAGGGCAGCTGCTACTGCACAGCAGCTTCCCCTGGGCAGTGGTGCTGAGGTGAGAAGGCAGCTCTGGCCTGGAGGGCACCTGGAACCCCAGGACGCTCCTCCTTGTGTTTCCAGTGAGCCCCAATTGTGGGTGGCACCATTGACCTGGAAGCAGCAAGATCACCTCCTGGTGAAGCTGCTCTGGCTCCTACAGACACCACTGACTGCTCTGTGCTTTGGCCCAATGCCACCTCAGTGGCACGGGTCCCGGGGGTATTGCTGCCTGCATCTCCTACTCAAGGCCATAGTCTTGGGAGGCCTCCTTTGGGGACCTGAAGGACGGGGATGTGGGGAATGTGCTGATTCAGGGATAGCACAGGACGTGGCTTGGGGACCTGGTGGATGCCTGCCTGTGTCCTTCTTGGGCTGCGTTCTGAGCCCAGTGTCCCAGGCTTCCCCTCTTTCTGTCACCTCTGCTAGTGGCCAGGTGGCTTTTGTGAGCGGGCTTTAGGTAACTAAGATTCTCAAAACCACAAGTGGTGTATCTCTTGGCAGTAGCAGACAACAGAGAGAACTCTCCTTTCCTTTCTGAGAAGATTTCCTTTCTCAGAAAAAAAATGTGTGAAAATAATGTTTTCTTGTAAAGTGGTAACTAAGGCAGCCATGGTCCCAACCGCTAACTCAGTTGCTCTTTGAAGAAGTGTCACCTTTGACAGGCTGCAAGGAGTGTGAATACACAATCCTACAGTGGTGGGCTGTCATTCACTACAGTCCTAGGGCCCAAAAGTGACACTATTCCATTACTACTGAAAGGATTTTAATTTGCAACTGGCCTTTTTTTTTTTTTTCCACAAAGAAATAGTTGCTTGACTTATACCATTAGGTTGGCTTTTGTTTTAACAAGGGGTCTTAGTGCCATTTTTGTGCCACTGATGCGTGATTAATCTGTATAGGCGCAGGCTACTTCCCTCCCCAGCTTGTCCTTGTAAGAACTGATTCAAAAATGCCCACACTTAAAACAAATACACGGTTAGGAACTGGTGGTTTCTCCGTGGAATGGGAAAAGGGTAATGCTCATCCCACTGTGTCTTCTCCTTGTAGAATGGGATTTTAAGCATGAAAATCCAGTTCTCTTGGTAATTAGCTGTAAACAAATACTGTTTAACTCTCCACCTGCATACATAGCTTATCTTTTGCAAACATTTCCACTTTAGCTTTCTTGCGGAACTGCTTAGCATCTCTGGCCCTTCGTGTGCTCCAGTCTGGAGTGGCAGGTGGGGGCTGCACCGCTGGGTCTTGGTGGCACAAACAGTGACCAGGGAGCCCGAGGACACGCTGGCTGCCCGCTGGTTCTGCCCACGGCCAGTGCAGGACCCTGTGCACCTCGGCTTCGCGGTATTTCCGGTCTTGAAGTTCTGTGATCTGGTCACACCCATCTTGTTGAAGGCTGAGACTTTGGTCTCAGGGACTCTGCGAACCTTTAAGAAGCCTGACCTTTGGCCTAGCAGCTCTTCTCTAGCTACTTACTCGTGTGCGTGTGCGTGCGTATGCGTGTTGTATTTTATCTTCATTAGCGTGTACTTGCAGTGCAGAATGTCCGCGTTGCTTGCATGTTCAGGATCACCCTCACTCCTTTTCCTTCCCCTTCCCCTTCCCCTCCTCTCCCCCATCTCTCTCTCCCTGCTTCCCGTTATCTACCCTTTGTGTTGCTCCTTAGTTATGTTTTGGTTTCTCATATGAGAGAAACTGCTTGGTATTTGAACTCGTGTGTCTGGTTTGTTTCACTTAACGTGACAGCCTCAAGAGGAAAGTGGTTTCCTACGAATGCTGCATGTTTGTGGCTGCACAGTGCTCCGCAGTGTGCAGATACCACGCTTTCTTTGTTCATTCATCTGTGGATGGACAGACAGGCCACGTCCCAGATTTAGCTATTGTGCTTTGTGCTGCTGTAAACACAGGTGTGGATCACCGTAACACAGTGCAGTGGTCCTCAGCTCATGAATTCAATTCTTTCCACAGTTCTGATTACACACTGAGTTGGATGAGAACAAAACCAAGTTTTCCCGTACGGTCAACACTGAACCTCACCATTGAATTTGACTTGGTTCTCATCCGACTTGGTCTGTGAGCAGAACTGTAGGAGGAATTAAGTTCATGCACTGAGGTGCCACTGTACTGAGCCACTTGTTCTGGAGAGAGTTACAGGGAACCCTGGGGACCCACGGGTTGCACATCTGTGGATTCAACCAATGGTGCATCCAATACATTTGGGGAAAGTTATATTTATCTCAAATATGCATAGCCTGCCTGTCTTATCACAGTTCCCATACAGTACAGGATGACAGCTACTTACGCGTTACCTGTATTATGTTAGGCATGGTGAGGAATTTAGGGGTGATATAAAGCATGGAGCAGGAGGTTCCTGGGTTCTGTGCAAACACTACATATTTTTGCATCAAAGACTTGAATATCCAAGGATTCGGGTGCTCTCCAGGGGTCCCGGAACCAATCCTTTATGGCTGTAGGGTGACAACTGTAAAGGTGAGCCAAAAATTTGATATGGTGATAGGGACTACATAGTTACAGAGAAAAACAAGCACTGGAGAATGCTTCAGTACACTACAGCACACCCATTGGGTGCTAAACACTGGAGACATTAAAGCAGTAATGCTATAGAAAAAGCGTTTCCACCGTGGGAGAGCGCTCCTGGTGTAGTAAGTTAAAAGGTACCAAATAAAATAATCCTACATCTGTAAAGTTATAGAACAGAATGATGCCCATGTAACCATTATTGCGGATTGATAGAGTTAACAATAATTTTGATCTCTTTCATTTTCTTATCTGTATTTTTCTATGACCACTGTACGTTATTGCTGTAAGTGGGGTTAAGAAACATTGTCACCTCTGTGTCCTTCTAGGTGTACATATTTACCCTCTAAACTCTTCTGTCACCTCTAGCCTTTTCAAACTACTTCCAGAGATAACTGAGACCCCAGTAAAAGTTTTAAGAAGTTTTGAGCTCAAACCAGCTTCCTGCCACTGGGAACACCCAAAGCCAAAGAGGGAGACAGATTCCTGACCCCAGTAGACTCTGACCTGGGGGACAGGAGCTCAGGAAGTGTCTCATCAAGGCCAAGTTCCAAGAGGGAGAGATGCGCAGGCCTCCCCGAGGAGGAGCCCTGGAGAAGAGCCCGCTTACCTGGAGAGAACGGGAGTTGCCCCGCTTCGAGGCATGTGGGGACATAAACACGGTTAATGCAGGTGACATATTTGGGAAAAATAGGTTTGCTTCTGAGTGACAGGTATGGGCTACATGTGTGGGTACGCATGAGGTGTGTGCATGTGATGTATGCATGTGGTGTGTGCATGTGGTGTGTGCATGTGGTGTGTGCATGTGGTGTGTACTTTTGCCAAGGAGGAATCCCAGGGGAGCCCTGTTTCTGCACTCTGCCTCTGTGTGAAGGAAGGAAGGTGAGATTCCTCCTGTGCCCAGACTCAGCCTCGGCCCGGGCCATGGGACCTGCAGTGACCAGAGGATTTATTAGATTCTAGCTTATACTTGCTGTAGCAGAGGGTATGTGCAGGTGAAAGGAGGGATGGGTCTGATGGACTCGTGTAGGCAGCATGAGAAAAGTCTCAAATGGCATGAATGGGAGGAGTGAGGGGAAGATCCCCTTGCAGTGGACCTTGAGGCCCTCAGCTCGGGCCTATTGCTGAAGCTGTGGGAGTCCACGGGGGTCCATGAGGTGGAAGTGAGCACAAACTTTTGGAGGATGCCTGCAGTCTGGAGGAGTCCTTGAAGAAACCTGAGTGTCATGGAAACTAAGAATGGAACAGATACCGGGGGGCCCAGCATGAAGTGTCAGGGAGGAAGTGGTCAGGGTATTAGATGGTACGAGTGGAGAATCAATGAGCACAGAGAAATTCCATTAGCTAGCGCGCTGGGTGGTGTTCTGTCCTCTTTGATGAATGCAGAGGCACCACCAACGCTGGACCCCAAGGCTCCAAAGGGTAGGTTTGGTAAGCTGAGCCCAGCAAGGGCAAGGGAGCGGGGGGCGGGGAGCAGTGTCATAGGAAAGTGAGGATGGGGCATTAGTTACGGTGAGAGAGGCTGGAACATCCTTGGAGACTGGATGTGATGGTGACAGATGCTGACGGGGACACGTGGCTGGCTGGTTCCCTTAGAAAGGTCCAACTGCCCTGTGCGTGTTGCTTGGTGTCCGCTTTCTCAAGTCCTAGGACGTGAGACCCTTGGCTCACAGCAAGGGGCTGGGTTATTTTCAGATTTGGGCCAAATGTAGGACGATGCCACGGGAACCGGGGGAGCTGAGTGGTGGGCGAGTGGGAGGATGGGTCAGCAGTGTGGGGGGCCTTGCTGCAGCTGGGCAGCCAGTCTCTGAACCCGGGAGGAGAGAGATCCATTCATGCCGGTGCGACTTGTGATGGAATGCGGTGCCCGGTCAGGGCAGACTTTGCTGAGAAATCTGCTGAGTGGGTACGTTCAGGGGTGGTGCCAGCCTCTAAGTACCCACTTGGCATCCCGTGAGGAGCTCAGAACCGGGAAAAGGGAGAGCACAGGACCCAGTGGCCTCTTGGTTGGGGGCTCTGGTTAACTTCTCTTTGCCACACTCCAGAGCTGAAAGAGGAAAGTGTCTCACTCTGGCCCCCCAGTTTTCTGCCCCCTGCTTGCTTCCTTAGTTTCGTTTTCTGGATTCTGTCTACCAAGTGGAGAGCAGTCCACCGCGGCACAGGCCGGCTCTGCTGCACGTTTGGGGAAGCACTGCACAGCCACCCAGGTGACCCAGCTGGGAACCCCTGCCGAGCTTAGCAGCACTGTGAGGCTGTCCCCAGCCCTCTGCCTGGAAGCTCTTCCTAGGCAGTTGTAGCTCTTTCCACTGGACTCTTTGTGAATCTGACTTTTCCCTCTTTTGATCGCTTTTCATTTCTATCCTCCGGTCTCATAGCAGCCTGTGCTCTGGACCTCATCAGCAGCCCCTCAAGCTCCCTTTCTCTCCTGTTCTTTGAAGCACACATACCCCCCTGGAGTCTAGGGTCTCACTCTCATTGACTTTGGCTTGAAACTGAGCTTGTCTGACGTTCATCTCACTTCCGGTAAGGGCATCCACCTCTTGCTCAGTTTCCAAGACCCCTTTTTGGATTCCCTTCTCCCGGAGGCCACTCTAAGCAAGTGTGTGATTCTCCTTCTCCAGGCCGGGCCAGTCCAGGTGGGCTCTGTGTCCCACCCTTCTGAGGTCCTCCCCACGCAGGCTTCCCCGTGCCTTCCAGTAAGGCTGCGTTTGAGGACTTTGCTTGCATCTTAGCGTGAAGCAAAGGGAAGGATTTTTTACTCCTTTCTCTGGAAAGCAAAATATATATATATATATATATATATATAAGTTATGACATCTGTGAGTGACAGGGTCAAATGCAAGGCATGTTGGAGAATGACTGTACTCTTGGTCAGGGAGGGGACTTTTGAGAAGGGCGTGGGTCACTTTCCTGGGAGGTGGGAGGAGCTTGGCTCTTGGGCGCAGTTACTTTTTGCTGAGGGCTCTGCCCTCCTCATGGCCTGGACAGAAATGATTCTCTCAGGTGTCAGAGGCTTGAGTTTCTGTGGTGCTGCTGGTCAGGAGAGCTCAAGTGGCTCGGGGAGGAGGAGGTAAGTGACACCACGGAAACCATCAGTGTGTCCCTGGCACTGTAGTGGTGGAAACTCAAAACTTTGAAAGATCGTCTTCTGCCTAGCCTCGAGCTTCAAACCCACTTCCCTCCATGGGTGACACAGGACCATAACACCCTGTGACCATGGCGCTATTTATCACAGATGAGTCTGGACCTGTGCCTGAGTCTTCCCCTGTAGTGACACGAACACTGTTTTATCAATTAGTCTGCTTGAGGTGTGACAAGGCACACAGCCTGGGGCTGTAAGCCACAGGAATTTATTTCTGACAGCTCTGGAGGCTGGAAGGTTGGGGCCAAAGTGCTGGCAGGGGGATGAGGTCCTGGGGAGGATGGTCCACGCTGGGCTTGGAGCTGGCTTTCGCACTGTGTCCTCGCACAGCTTTCCTTTTCATCTCTGGCGTCTTGTGCTCTTATAAAAACACAGGTCATGTGGAACTTAGAGCCCACCCATATGCCAGAGCCACACATTCCTGATGGATTCCAGAAACAAACCATGAGTGCACTGTGCTTTCCTGCAATCCATAAACACCTGTAATCAAGTCTAATTTAAAACTTAGGCACAGTAAAGACTTAATAGTAGTCACTTCCTATAGGTTTTAGCAATCTCAGCATAGGATTTTTTCCCCTCCTTACTGAGCTTGTCCACCTTTCCGTTAAAGGAAGCACTTTGTGACTTCTCTTTGGCAACCTCATTCAGGGGTGACCTGGGGTTAGGGCTCTTCCCACAAACAGACACAGGGAGCATGAATTGGTCCTCACTGCTCCTCGTGACGTCAAGAGCGTGGGGCTAAGGGCAGCCTGGCACGGTGCACTGTACCTCGGGGTCACAGGAAGTTGAGCGGTGGCTGGGGCGTGGGGAGCATTGTGCAAAGGGAGGGAGCCTGGGCTTGGGGTGATGAGAGGGCGCTGGAGGAGAGAGGTGGGAGTGGCTGACAGCAAGCCTGAGGCCACCATGCACTAAACAATCCACCAATGTTTCACAACAACAACAACAACAATAATAACGGAGGGGCAGGAGCTGTGGAGTCAGGCCTGAGTTTCTGCCTCTCGCGTTCCTCCTCCCACGAGCACTCCTTTACTGCACTGGGCCACTGGGCGTCAGATCTTTGGTCTGTAAAACGGAAGCAATGTTTCTGAGCCAGGACTAAAGAGATAACGAAGCTCCAGTTGTCTGGCGAAGCCCTTGCCAGAGTCTCAGGCCTTACCTGGTGGCAGCTGCACACAGGGACAGAAGAGGCAAGGCAGCGTCCGAGCGGAGCAGGCACTGTGCAGTGGGTCGGAGTGGCAAGAAGCCTCCTGTGGGCTCCGAGGACCACGACAGCCCCTCATGATTGGGGGTCCTGGGACAAGGGGTGTCTTAGCTGCATTGTTTGTCCCTGAGGTGCAGCAGGAGGCTGGCTTGGGGGAGGGGCGCGGAGGAGAGCAGAGCGGCCCAAGGCCCAGCAGCTGGAGGGGAGATGAGCCCCGCTGGTTCACCCCAATGGCCTTGTCTCCTGAGCGGATCCCCCTGCCCCTAACAGCAGGTCAGCTGTGAGCGCCAGGAACTGATCACCTCCCAAGAGCGCTACGTGTTCAGTCCATCGCGTTCAGTCCATCGGCAGGACAGGAAGAGTTTGCCGCTGTGTGTGTGTGTGTGTGTGTGTGTGTGTGGTGGGGTGCTGTTGGCTACAGCCTTGCTCCCCCCGACCCTGACCCTGGTTGCCATGGCTACCTCATGCTGCTGTCTGCCCAGGCCTGCCAGGCCAGCAGCAACCTGGAGGTGTGACCTTGGGCCTAGGTTGGCCGATCCCATGATCCTGTACTGGGTCCACTGCCCTGGCTCTCTACCCTGGGTGTCCCCTGAGCCCGAGCCACCTCGCTGGCCTGGACTTTGCTGTGGCCTGGAGTTGCCACCCCAGTCCTTGTTCCTGAGAGCCAGCCAAGGCCTAAATGCAGTGGATCCCGTGAGATATTCATTGAGATATAAAGAGAATTAATTTCTTGTCCTATGGACGCAACCCAAAGCGTGCAGTGGGAGTGAGGAGAGTGGTGTCCAAGGCCAGTGTGAGTGCGGCACCTGCTCACCCCTGTCATGCTCACTCAGTTGGCTCCTGACGTGGGGATCTGGTGGGTCCCAGGGGCCCGGGAGGTCCCGTGCTGGGGCAGGCGGGAGGAGGGCTGAGCTCTGAGCCAGCTCTCTGGGGCTTCGCTGTGGGCACCACCTTGCCTGCCCTCCTGCACCCAACGGTGCCCAGCCCTGTGGTCAGGCCTCCCTATACCTGATGTGTGACTTCGCTCCTGGATGCTCACGGTCATTACCTCCAACCTCATCTCCAAACCACGAGCCCTGAGCAGGGCCTCTTGCGTTTCCTGATGCTGCAGTTTCCATAGCTTTAATCACATTTCCCTGCTCGGCTTTTTGCCCTTGGGAACCATCCGGGACTGCTAATGGCCTGACTGCCTGAGGACAGCCTTGGAGGCTGCTTTTGGGAGTGACTTTGGAATGCCACAGAAGTGTGGATTGGCACGCAGGCCCGCCAGCCCCTCGGTCTCCCTGGCTGGGAGGACCTCAGGGACCTCAGCACTCCCAGAGGAAAAGCCTTTCTCAGGCTGCTGACTGCCTTTAACAGGGACCAGGAGGGGCCGATGCCAGGGTAAGGTGGTCTGCGGCCCCAGGCCTGCCCGGGGCTCTAGTCCTGCCTCTGTGCCATCTTTCGGTCTCACTGCTGACTGTCTTTAGCCATGAGACCTGAGGGCTCAGCATCTGATCTCTTCTGTCTCCATTTGGCTCTGTTCCCTGAATGCTGCTCTCCCTTCACCTCTTCATCCGTCCTCTCTCACCACCTCAGCACTCCCAGAAATGATGATGAGTCTGTCTCCTCTCCTGCCTAGTTCTCGGAAACCCTCCCTGTTTTCCATGGGTTTCACCCCATCTTCAGCAAGCCCTGGGCCCCAGGCTTCTCCAGAACCATCTGTTCCTCCTCCCTGCCTCTCTCCACAGGCAACCTCCTCCTTGCTCCTCTGAGAACGCAGGGACCAGAGTCTGAAACTGTCCCACATGCCCAAAAGAATCCTGCGTGAAGGAGTTTGCCCAGGTTGCTGCCTCACGAAGGACAAACACCTGCCTCCTGTCGCCGTTTCCCTTCCAGATTGCCTGTGTTCCTGTCTCCTCTTTTGGAGCAAAATCTCCTGCCACGGTTCTACACAGCCCTCGCCTTTGATTCTTCTCCGCTCTTTCTCAAAGCTGCTTCAGGCAAGCTCTCACCCCTGCCGCTCCACCAAAGCTGGCTTCTCAAGGTTGGCAGGGATTTACCCCTGGTCCTCATCCTGCCGGGACGCTCACAGGATCGGATCGGACTGGACTTTTTCCTTCCTTCTCTGCATGCTCCTCACTGGACTTCCAGGCTCTACTCACTCTGGGGTTCTTCCCATTTGCCAGCGTCTCTTTCTCAGTTTCCACTGCAAATTCTTTTCTTCTCCCCAACTTCTTGATGTGAGAGGACCGGGTTCATTTCTGTTGGTGTCTATGTCTTGGTATCTCCTCTAGTTGAGCTACTTAAAACCAATGCACCGCTAAGTCCTAACCCTGTCTTCCTGACGTGGCCCTGTCCCCCGAGCCACCCCACCCTGCCGTGCGGATATTCAGTGAACATCTCAGAGCTCGTGTGTTCACTGTGGAGCCTCTTTCCAAACCTCTCCCGCCTGCAGCCTTTCTTTCCTCGGATCCATCCATCTGGATGCTCAGCCTGCAGACCCGGGCTCTTCTCCTCCTCCTTTCCTCGCCTCACCTCCAAACCTGACCCAGCGGCACATGCAGCCAGCTGTATTTTCAAGTTATATACAGAATGGCCCCATCCAGTCCAGTCTGCCGTTTAGACAGCCACAGTGGTCCCCAGCTGTCTCGTGACTCTCCCGCGTCCTTTTTGGACACGTCTCACTCTGTCAGCCAGTGTCATACACCTAAGATTTCAGTTCACATTGGTCCAGTTGTTAAAGGAACCCAACTTGAGTAGAGCAAAAGACAGACAAAGCTCCTCCAGCAGCCCCTGAGGCCGCCAATGAGTCCCCACCGGCATTCAGCACAGTCCTACTTCTCATGTCTTCGCTCTCTGCTCATTTGCCCTGGACTCTTCCCTGCATCTCGGATACTTCAGGGACTGACCAGTCAGGCCTCGACACAGGCTATTCCTCCTTCCAGGAGTCCTGGCGCCCGGCTCTCAGTAAGATTTGGGGGATGCATAAGTGTATGAGCGGAAGATGAACAGGTGCACAGGTGGAGGGATGGACAGGTGGGTGGACAGAGGGATTGGTGGACCGGTGAATGGGTGGATGGACGGATGGATGGATGGGTAGGTGGATAGATGGATGGGTGGATGGGTTGGTGGAAGGATGGATGAATGGTTGGATAGGTAGGTGGACAGGTATGTGAAGTGTGGCACAAGACGAAGAACATTCTGGGTCTGGAAACTTATGAAATGGGAAAAAGGTACAAAAAATAACAAACCTGGAGAGTTCCTAAGGAAGTCATTCAAGCCACAGCCTGAAAGACTGACAGGAATTAACTAGGCTGGGGAGGCAGAAAGAATAGCTCCTGTTCCATGGTAAATAAGTGTCTTTCTCCCCGACATTCTTCGGAGAACTCCCTGTGGAGTTCCTCGGCTTCCCAAGACCTCACTCTCCTCTGAGGTGCTGTGGGGCTACCTCTTCCTCTCCTCTTCAGGACTTTGAAGTGTGGGCCAGGAAGCACCAGTCTGCCCATCACCACTTCCAAACAGCCAAACTCCTTAGACTTGTCTCATTCTTCTAACATCCCCTCTCAGCCCCTGTGTCCTGCCTGGCCACTCTTGGAGTCACAGTGGGCAAGGTCATTCATCGGCCACTGCTTTTATTGCTAAAAGGAGCTTCTCACGCCTTCTCTACCTCAGTCTCAGCATTTTCATTATAGGTAACTGTCCGTATCTGCAGTCCACATATGTATGAATTCAGTCAACCACCCGTCAAAATATTCAGAAAAAAACTATCAGTACCAAACATGTACAGACTTTTTGTTATTACTTCCTTGAATGATAGTGTAGCAACTGTGTACATTGCAGTAGGCAGTGTAAGTACTTTAGAGGTAATTTAAAGCATGCAAGAAGATGCACATAGTTTATATAGATTACATTTTACATACAGGATTTAAGAGTTCACTGGCTTTGGCATCTGTAAGGGTCCTGGTGGACATCCAGGAACCACTGTCCTTACCCACTGCCACTCTGAGCAGCTCTTGCTACCCTTGGCTTCTGTCTCCCTGCCCTCTCCCACCTTGCTGCTTGCTACAGTGGCTGTTATGGTTCAGATGTAAAGTGCCCCCGCCACGCTCATGCATTCTGACTTTGGGCTCTTAGATGACTGGATCATGGCGAGGCATACTCACCAGTAGACTGATTCAAGAAGAGTTCAGAGCTGAATGTGCTTTAGGAGATGGGGTGTTGTTGGGGGTGGGTAACTGGGGTGTGGCTTGGGAAGGTGCATTTCCCCCCGGCTCCTCCCTTCTCCCTCTGCTTCCTGCTTGCCATGATGTGCGAAGCTTCCTTCCTAGAGCCTTCTATTTTGGGGGTCAGCCAGCTGTGACTGATACCCTAAAACCCATGAGCTGAAATACAGGTTTCTTTCAAATTGTGGGTGACAGATATCGTGTCTCAGCGAGGCAAAAGTGACTAAGACAGGCAACATTTTTATTTTCTCTCTTCTGTGCCTTTTTCCCTCTGTATTTTAGAAGTCCGAGATTCTTAGTCAGGACACTGTCCTTTCCCTCTCACCACTTCCACTCTCTTCTTTATGACTTAAGGGGCCCCAACCACCCCTGTGACTTTAACTACTGTTCATATCCTGAAAAATCCTACGTCAGTGTGCCTATAATTTAACTGACTTCCGTTTCTAAGATCTTGATGTCAAGACAGTATTTTGAAATCAGCATATCCAAAACTGGGCTGACCATGCTTTGCTGTTTCTTACAAATATTCCTGCTCTGGCCAGTGCGGTCCCTGGGAGAGACTGGCCACCAGCCCACCTTGCCCAGCTCCTGCTCTCTTTGTCTTCTGAAACCGAATAAACCCAATGAATTCCACGATCTCTCCTTCCTCCTTCTGCATTCTAACACCCGTGCACTAAGTCTAGCCCTTCCTCCTCCTTGGTAGGGTCACTGTGGGAGCCTCCCATTGGCACCCCAGCTCTGTGTCAGTGACCATTAGGAGGGGGGCCTTCACCTGGCTCTTATCCAGGACAGAGTTTGCATTTCACTTCACGGAGGGGCAAGCTGAAGACTGTCCTCTACAGCTCATCTCTGTTGTGTATACAGCTCCCTCCTCCCAACACAAGTTCCTGAGATCCCTGTTACCCTCCAAATATCCCTCTGCATTATTCCAGAGGGAAACTAACACTGCCAGGTGTATGATTCCTCTGAAACATATTTGAAATAAAAGTACAATGAAACGGTTACACTTCATTTCACAGTTCTCTTAATTTGAATCCAGGGGGTGCCGCTATTCATGGGCAGTTTGATCTCGGCTGCCCACTTCCTGACAGACTGTTTTCTTTATCTGTCTCTAAAGATCGTGGGTTCAGCTACATTTGTCACATAATTTCAACACGTAGTTGTAATACTTTTTTTTCTTATAACAAGAACATAGTCTTACTAATGTAATTTTCAAATATTGTTACACAAAAAAACTTCATAAATTATTTTTCAGCTTTCCTCAGGCTAATCAATTCATCTGTCAGATCATCTTTGCTTCACACTTTATTCTGTGTATAAAATATCTCATAATCTCTTACTATTTCAAAATGTTCTGTGTTCAAAATGGCTTAGGAAATGCTGACCTAGTCAACTCAGAGACCCGCCGTCATTTCTAGAAAAAGGCTGACCTTTTGCTTTGAAAAGCGTTTCTGGGGCAGTCTGTCCACAAGTGTCATGGTCCTCTGTGTCTTTGGGCACACGTTTGGAGACACCTTATCTGTCTCTGCAGATACTGACTGTGTGTCTATCTTGGCATGCGAAGTTCTGGAAGACAGGAAGCCCACTTGTGATCTGTTACCAAATCTACGATCTCTTCAGAGTCAGAGGGCCTCACTACCTACCATAAGGCAAATGTGGAATGACGCAGTTCTGTCCTATTTAACACAACTGTCTGACCAGTGACATCCTTCCTACCTTGTAAACAGAGCCACTCACCTAGCAGACTGATAAATAGTTGAGAATCTCAGACTCTTGATGGGCACTGTCACTTAAGAGCGGTACCGTCATCTGCACTGTTAAGTGCTGATCCTGGTTTTCACATTTATCTGTGCCTCAGTTTCCCATGAAATAACTTAATCTCAGGGTTGTTTTTAGCATCCAATGGGCTAATAGATGAGCATGACTTAGAGCCTGACCCATAGAAAGGTCTCAATAAATAGCAGCTACTATGTTTGAACAGAGAAGTCCCTTCCAAATAGAACCCCCCCCCAATTATGATCATGAGATGTTGTGGAACTGCCTTTGGGTCTGTGGAAAGTGTGAATATCTTGAATTCAGCAGCTGCTTGAATCACAGAACAAAAGCTAGTGTTGGATCTCAGTTGAATACCCCACACTGGTAGCTTAAGAGACAATGTTTTTGGCTCTATGCAAGATGCCTTGGCTGGCTAGGATTCTTCTCCACTTTTCCTAGAAGATGAGTGCCCTGGTTGTGACTATCCCAAGAATTCACAAGAAGGAACGCATGCAAATTTGTCAAAGAGGGGTTTGTGACTAAAATTCTTCAGAAGTGAGAGGGAAGTGGATGTAGTAAATAATCTTTAAGGGATGTGAGTGGGCTTGATGACCAGACGATAACCTATCTTAAAGTCTGACTGTTCTCTGGTGTTTAATTTTTCCTAGGTCATCAAGTTCTGACCTAGATCCCCAACCCCCAAAAAGAGCGTACGGTGAAGGTTTAAATAAATGAGACAAGTGGTATGATCTTAGGGTTCCAGGAGGATCAAAACCCTCTGCAGAGTTTTGACTCTGTGGCTATCACGAGGGCTAAGACCAAGAGCTTCTCTGGACTGCCCATATTTATTAGGTCCAAACAAAGAGCAGGGATACTGAGGAAAGTGCAGGAAATGAGCAGGACCTTTGAATCACTTCAAAGACTTCTCCAAGTAGTAAATTATGGCAATTTAGGAGAACCGTCTTATCTCCAGGATGACATGTATGGTAGGAGTGAGACTGCAGGAGTGAGATGCCTGCAGCTGCAGTCTCTAGCTACTTAATTAGTGCTGGAGCCAAGGTGTCCTCAGCTGTGGCCTTGTCTCTGGCACCACAGGCCACTACAGGCCTCAGCCAGGACCAGTGATTCTTAGAGGGTCACTTACTATGAATCAGCTCCCGTCGCCAGGCAAGGGGCCGAGGCCTAGGACAGACTCACAGATAAACATAGAAAGCCAATTGGTTAATTTTAAATCCAGCTCAGAGCCGCTTTGTAGTGGTCTCCAACCACTGGGTTAATGAAACTTTAGGTTTTGCCTTTCTTTCTTTCTTTCTTTCTTTCTTTCTTTCTTTCTTTCTTTCTTTCTTCCTTCCTTCCTTCCTTCCTTCCTTCCTTCCTTCCTTTCTGCAAAGATTTTCAAAGTCAAATAACTTGGGGCACAGAGTGCAGGAGAAACAAGGGACAGTCAGGGAGCCCTTGTTGTAGGGCAGCTTTGAAGGCCTCCCAATTTACTCCAATCCACAACGTTCAGCATGTGAAGTTCAGTTCGGGAAACTATTTCCTAAGCCCCAAGTATTGTCAATTCTGTCATGTACCATTGAGCACCTGTCTGTATTTAACAGGCTTTCTGAGGACACCATTGTTCCAATTCCCTAGTTCCTAGAAAAGAGTGTTTCCAGGCTGTAGTGATTTTCAGGCAGGGACAGGAAGCACCACACTCCCAGCCCACATCTTTGTGGTTCCCAGATGAGTTTCAATCAGTATGATTTGCCTTTTGGTCCACCACTGACCCTGGAGCTGACCTCCCTTGCTGTACATGTGGGATCATGGCGACAGAGGAGAGAAGAGGTCTTTCCCCTCCACTCCTGACAGCTTTCTGCTCAGGAACAGTAGCAGTAGTGGTGCTGAGGTGGTGTCCCTGATGCTTTCTGCCCGAAGGCCTCTCCGGCTGGTGCGGAAGCACAGTCCTGCCTGGCTGCCTGGGCTGTACATGAGCCAGAGGCTGCTGTCAACCAGGATTGATGCAGTCACGTGACTGAGGGGCAGGCGGTGCTGCGGAGGGGACCAGAAATGCATCTGGCAGTAGGAGGGAGTCCTCCTCCAAGGACGGTCCATAACGTCCTTGAAAAATTAATATGAGTTCTTGCCTTGAGATAAAAATTAAGTCCTTAGATAACACACATTTCCATTAAAGAATGTTTTGGGGGCTGGAAGCATGAGTCAGTGTGGTGGATTGATAACTGGCAGTCAGCTGTAACAACCGACTGAAATGAATCGCGTGGTGCTGGTTACCTGCGTACAAGGCAGACCCGAGCGGGAAAGCTGGTGTTGCTGGTGATCCTGTTGCCGTGGCTTCTCCTGGGGGAGCTTGTCAAGCTTCTTTCCTGATATGAACTCAGCTGTTCTCCTCATCAGTGGTGCTCAGGACCTCATTATCTCTGAGGATGGCTGTGGTGCTTTCTGGGGGAAGTTCTGGTCCTTACTCTGAGTCTGTTTCTTGACTCTCGTGCAGATCCCTCAGCCTGCTGGCACAGACTTCCTAGCTTCCCCTGCTGACCTTTGGGCCTTCCCAGCACAGATGAATGAAACAGACCTGCATGAGACATCGCTGTGGGCTCTTGGTCTTCAGCTGGACTCATGCAGGACATTGTCGTGGGATCTGGGCCCTCAGCTGGGTTTCTGGGGGTCCTTAGTGTATGGACAGATTTCCTGCATTTCTCCTGTTTGACTCTGGGTGACTATTGTAAAGTAATTCTGTGAGTTACTGGTCCTGTATGTAACTGTTCCCCTTGCAAACCCTAATTACGACAGTCAGTGATAAAGCATTTGCTAGTCCTGGCTGCCATTCTCAGCACACAAATCCAACATTTTTCGTTATTATGGATGCTTTCTGCTTCACCAACCCAAGGAGACTTTCCAGCTGGCTGTACAATCGCTCTGTTTCTCTGCACAGTGCTATTGGAGGAGGTCTTGATGGGATGTCCCTGCTTGTCATGGTGCCCAGTTGAGTCACCCTTTTAGACCAGGTAGTCACTGTTTTCCAGCAGACCACAACTGTGCTGGAACTCTGGTACCATTTATAAGTTGAGGGCCTTCTGCAGGGCCAGCCTAGGGCCCTATCACATGTCTTAACCTGGAATCCCTGGGAACAATTTTTCTCTCCATGAAATTTTTGGTCCCTTACATCCAGGAGGCTTCCCCAGTCTTCAGACTGACCAAGATACTTCCTGTTCCCTTCTACAAGAGATCCTGCCATTTGAAGTGATTCTAGAGGGAGATCAAGGGGATGAATGTGGCGTCACTGAATTTGCATAGTGCATGAGTAAATCAAAGAACACTTGGACAGGAAAAGCGAACAAGACACCTGAAAAAAGAAAAACAAAAGCCTTGATCTAGAAAAGATAAAACAGCTACCTTAGCATTCCTGGAACAATCAGAAATATTGCTACACTCCACCTGGTTGGGTGGTATCTGTGTCTTCGTGTCATCGAGCACTGTCAGGTTAAGAGCATCCCCAGCTTTGCAAGAAAACATTTCATCGGCAAGAGGGTTTTATGTCCATGCTTACATTCAGTGCCCGAGATGAAACCACTATAGATGAGGGCACTATAGATGAAGCCTCCTTGTATTAAAAAGAAACCACTATATATCTCCATCTCAAATCAAATAGTGGGCCGCATAGACTGCTTCACATAAAGGAGCCAACAGTGGAGCCCAGGGGGTTTCTGGTAAGACATTTTTGTTTTTCATGCAAATGCACAGCGTGCTAAGACCTGGCACCCTTTCTGGCATTTTTACAGAACACTGGGTGGTCTGTGCACCATGCTGGGGCTAGACAGCCCTTGCCCTGGGGATCCCCATCTGCACCCTGCAACTGTCCCTTAAAGCCTGTCCCCACTGCACCACATCCATCCGAGCATGTGTCAAGGCAGCTTTTCTTGCAGCTATGAGACCCACCTAAGACGCTTAAGGACTCCGCCCTGACCCCGGGACTTGCCACATAAGCTGTTACCCACCTGGCACAGCTTATGTGAGGACAGCGCTTCCCTTCCATTTCTGGCTCTGGGATCCCATGTGACAGTCACCCCCGCCACACTTGGGTCTTCCATTCCTCTCTCTTCATTGTCTTGGGGGCTGCTACTTCTCCCTGGTCTTTAGGAACAGTTATGTCCAGTGTTTCTCCCCTGCCCTTTTACAAAGCCCAACCCTGTCCTTTAGGGTCACCAGTGTCCTCCTCCACGAATCCCTCTTCTTGCCCTGCTCATGGGTCCTCTCTCAAGAAACCAGTAGAAGTTCTGACACTGCACCTCTTCTGACTACAGCGCCAACAGCTGCTTGGACATTTTATTTTGTTTACCAGACACTATCAGTTCCTCAGCGTCCGCATCCACAGCATTCTTAGGAGGAGCCCCAGTCTTGGAGAATTTTCTTTAGGTTTCTCATTTTTCTTTTTAAACCCCAAAAGATAGCTGGCTGACTGTGTGATAAGGTCATCCATCCTCTTTATCTGTTCTGAGATAAAAATCAACCACCTCCAGGGGTTCAACCCACAGCTTGGGTCCCTAAAGGCAGTCGTCATCAGCAGCTATGCAATGAGTTAGCTCAGCACAACCCACACGGGGCTCAGCGGAGCTGGCTTGCGCCCCAGACATGGAACCCCCTGCAGTCCTCCGGGCTGTTTATTTTGGTCCTATAAATATGAGTTGATGTGTAAGCTTTGCTCTGGGCAGTCACAGTTTGTTTACTAACTCTGAACATACTGCACACGGCAATTAGAAGTCATCATGACAAAAGAAAACCTCAGCTGGTCTGCTGTAGCCCACGCGGAAACAACCAGAGGACAGCAGGGAAGTGTAGGATGGAAGTGTAAAAGCTCCTCGGGAATCTTACGAAAGGCATATTCTGCACTGGGAGAAAAGACATATGAATACAAAATGACACGTGTTTAGCTGCAGCCCTGCCTCTGACTCCAAGAGCAGAGTGGACGAGAGAGTTACAGCCGATCAGCAATTCTATCGAATCATACCTAGAAACTCTAAGAAATGGATTAAAATGTAAACATGCTTTGTTTTATGGAATTTGACATAGCAAAAGGTCTGCTTTAGTGCAGGCTGGCCCCACTGGAAAATAGCCCCAAACCCCTCTGTCAGGGATGGGGACGGCTCGAGCTGATCAGTGACTCCTGTTCTAAACTGGGTGTGGCCAGAGCTTTGTCTGTTACATGGGGGCTCAGGGCGCTGCTGGCACTGGGCACCTGTGAAGGGTCCGGTGTCCTCCTCTGTCCTTTCTGTTCTAAAAAGGGGTGTGATGTGGGTCCCTGCCCAGGGCAGCCACCCCAACACTCCGGCCCTTTTGCACCCCTGGCTTTTGCAGCAGTTGCTAGGGAAGGAACAGGATGCAGAGGGGTGTCTGGCTCCAAGCTCGTAGGCCACGGGGCCCCACGCTTTGCTTTCCAGCTGCCAGCTACAGCGCCAGGGCCAGGCAGACCCATCCCCAGCCTCGTCTCGCAGCCGTGGATGTAGGCTGGAGGCTAGAGGGGAAGCCGCCGCCGCGGGTGGAACCCAGGGGTCTGCTGGACCGGGCTCAGGAGTCCGGCCACAGCTGCCTGTGCAGGTCAGCAGGGTCCCTCGAGGTGTCACTCGCCTGGCAGTTTCCTGGTCACAGTGTGTGTTCTGCATGGTCAATAAGACTTCAAAGATGCCTCCCTGAGAACAGATGCAAGGGTCAGAGGGTCAGGGGTTCCTGTCCAGGGGAGGCAAGCAGTGAAGTGCTCTTGCCTGGACACTGTTGGCTTGTGGAGCGGCCCAGAGGTGGTGAGCACAGGGCACGGTCTCCGGCTGGCATTGTTTCACTCGGGCTCGTTTTCTGTTTTCTCCACCCCTGCTCCTTCCTCCAGGCAGCACCAGAGATTTCTGGCATCCACAGAGCCTCTTCATTCGTGGATTCTGCATTAGGAGTTTGCAAATTTTTCACCCCAGACAATAGACGGGGCTTTTGGGGTTCTGTGTGGACTTGCCCAGTGTTACAGACACGGGAGTTGACCCCAACAGAGTGCTCAAGTGCCCTCTGGCGTCTCAGAGTGTGAGAGCTGTGATGCGCCACCCAGAGAAAACATATGTGTGAAATCAGCCTCGTTTGAACAGGTTGGTGCTGTGGGCCACAGGTTCACCGCCAAGGAGCACACAATACACACGGGATTGGGGGTGTGTAAACAGAAACACGCGCAAAGCAAGGTGATGCGTCAATCTGCTAGGCAGCTATCATGCCCAGAGGCTCTCAGGACCTGATCCTGGGCATCTCCCAGAGCAGGAGCTCAGGACTCCTGGGCGCAGGACCTGAGAACCAGCCGGGCAGTGGGGAGAGGAGCTTTCTGAATGTCCTCCCAGCACTGACTGGTAATGCTGGCATGGTGAGGTGCCAATGGTACTGGGGGGAGGGTGCCATGGGGCTCTTTCCTGGTAGTTGGTGTCCTGAACAGAGCTGGAAAAGACACACAGAAAGTCAGTGAAAGTCCACATTTGTTGAAGGTAGAAAAGACATGTGCTCTGCAGAGTGAGAGTTGGCCAGTAGAAAGGCTCACGATGGCCCTAAGGGTAAGGGACAGGAATTCCTGCCAGTACCTTTGTTACTGGGAGCAGCTTGGAGCAAACACTCACTTGCGTCAGCCTCAGCCTGGTGTAAAGTGTCGTACTGAAAAACTCACTCGGGTTCCTGCTGTAGGTAAATGGGGCAACAGGAGCAGTGTCTGCTGATTGGTTGTGCCCATATGCAAATGAGGGATTGAAAAGGGCATCTTCTGATTGGTTCTGTGAGCAGTGGCAGATTTAAATGAAAGACTGGAAGCAGCACTGTTCTGATCTGATTTGTTCTATGGACCGTGATGGTGTCTCAGTGTGACAAATGTGTGCAGATTCTGTCCCCTTGGCCGTCTGTGCGAGGCCTTAGGCTCCATCACCCAAGGCCAGGCAGGCCATGTGTTGATGGATGTGGGAACTCACACAAGAGACCATCCCAGCTGCTTCAGCCAGAGTGTACTGGGCTGGGAGGAACCCGTGGTGCTGGCAGGGAGCTCGGCTTCAGAAGTCCCCTCCACCACCAGGGCCAAGGCTGCTTTCATCTCCACTCATGGCCCTCTAGGTGCAGCCAGAGTCTCTTCTCCTGATGAGCCACCTTAGCCATCAGAGGAGAAGGAGGAGGAGGAGGAAGCAGAAGAGGAGGAGGAGGAAGAGGAGGAGGAGGGAAAGGAGGAGGAGGAAAAGGAGGATGAGGAAGAAGAGGAGGAGGAGGAATAGGAAGAGGAAGAGGAAGAGGAGGAGGAGTAGGAGGAGGAAGAAGACAGCCCCACAGTCTGAGCAGCCTGGCCCCCCAGCCCCCCTGGCGCTGAAGGGAGGCTGAGGCAGTGCAGGGGCACTGCCGGGTCTGCAGCCTCTCTGTTTTTTTCCCTGGCACAGACACCGACCTCTTTGCACGGTGAACAGACAGCCAGGAGTTGGGGAGTGTCAGAAGGTACCTGTAAGGTGTGATAAAAAACGTGGTGAATGCTTAAATTAAGAATAAAGAAAATGTGTTATGGTAAAATACACCTTGCCGTTAACCCCCCTCAGAGTACTCCCCTTGCCTCAAACACACTTAGCCCTCTGTTCCTGCCAGGCTCCGAAGGAACTCTGAAGTCCGCTTTCGTGAGTCTTCATAAGATGAGATTAAAAAACACACGGTGAATTCTGCTGCTGAAAGCCACTCAGCGGAAGGCAGATTGGGAACTTGGTGGTGTGTTCTCGCCCACCTTACTCACAGGGTCGGGCACCAGGGCCTTCCGGTTCTCCCCAAAGTCACTGTCATAGAGGGTAAATGTCTTTAACCAATACAGGGAGCCCACACTGCTAAAGTCACTTGAGAGACACTTCCAGAAGGACTTCAGAGAGTGGGAAGAGCAATGGGATGTGTGTGTCTGAAGCAAGGGAGGGCGTTTTGAGGGAGATGAATGGCAGTGTGTCTGTCACTGTGATTTGCCAAAATGTACCTGTGTCATCACCCTCTGTGTTTCTGAATACACTGCGTATCCCTGCTCCTCATTTGTTCCTGATGAGATTGGCGGGGTCTAACAGACCAGCCGCAGCAGACTGAGGGGGTGCGGTGATGGCCCCGGGGCTCTGACCCTTCTGTCTACCTCTCCTCCTCTCCCTGAGGCTCTCTCCCTCTGCTGCGACAGACAGAGGCTTTCCTTGTGCTGGTGACCAGGAGGTTATGCAGGGGCTTTGGGCTCCAAGGCTCTGCTGAGGGAAGGTGGCAGGAGTTCTGCTTTTCTCTCCGGTCCAGCTGCACTCCTAAAGCTGAATATGTTTTGCACAGCAGTAAACACGTCGTTGGTGTTCGGTAGCTGGCCCCGGAGAGGCTCGCACCTGGCCCCATCAGGATGCAACAGGCATGGTGCAGGAACAGCGCTGCTGGGAGGTGAACACGAGCCCTTCCGAGGAGCCCACGGGTGCAGGGCACACTCCAGCCACACATGCTTGGACTCACAGAGAGCCTGAACTTCAGAGGCCGCGGGGAAACTTCAAGTGTCCTGGTTCCTCTTTCTGTTTTTCCAGCGGGCTTCTGGCATAGTTGGTCACAGATAGTCGAGCAGCAGGACTCTACGCTGAGGAGGGAAAGGCAGCTTGAGGCGCATCTTACCGATGCTCCAACAGGTGGGTGGAAGGTAGAGCTTCCTCCTAAGGAAGCACCGGGGAGGGCAGGCACCTGGGGCTGAAGTTGGTGGAGAGCAGCCCAGGGAACGGCACCCCATCGCGCATGCGCCTTCTGCAAGCGCTCTGCAGGGGAGGGTTAGAGGCTACACGGAGACCCTCGTGTTGGGGAGGGAGCCGGGCAGAGCAGGGGTCGTGTCCTAAAGTCCGTGCAAGGCTGAGCCCACTTGGTGACCGGCTCCTGGTTCTGAGTAGAGCTGCCTGATTTGGTGGTGTTCGGTGTTTGTCTCAAACGTCCCTCGGTGTGTGGCAGTGATCGTCATTTCTCTTTGTGTTTTTCATTTCCATAGATATGATGTTCATATGGGAGCCTTTGAATATTCCGTATTTTATGTTACATAGTATGTATTCGATTATGTATTATAACTGTTTTATTTTTCTTGAGAAAAAATACATTTAACTTAAACAGAGTACAATACCTATGATCTTGCAAAAAATAGCGTTTATGTAAAGTTCTGAAATACTTCATGGACAATAGGAATTTAAAATGAATGGGCTAAAATTTTTGAGGCAAGAAGAACATTTGCTCTTGTGGGTGGGCACACTGAGACAAAATCAAACCAAGTGCAGTTCTCCAGTGAGACAGTCATGTACTGCTTCTATGGGGACAAACTCTCATTTGACTTTCAGTTGACCTTCAGCTGTCCAGGTCAGACCCTCTTCCCCTGAAGCGGCTGAGCAAATTAAATACCTGTCAGTTCCACCAAGTTGGAGGTACAGAGCTATTTAGTCTCATGTCACTTTTCTTTGAAACTGTTCCTTTGTATGTATTGGATTGCAACGATTAAATGCTTCCTTCATTTGTGGAGTGATTCCACAGCAGCCTCATTTCAGGCCACCCAGGAACATATAAGAACCTTCTAGAATATTCTAGAACTTTCTGATCCTCTCAAATCCATAAGTTATCCTTTTATTCCTATTCACATTCTGGTTTTATGTGTTTTTTTAAATATACATCTCAGGCTTCTTCAGAGAATATACTTTTTAAGACCTCTTCATTGTCTTACCTAAACATCTGCTTCTACTGTGTTATCTTCAATCTTTTGTTTCTGTCTAGTTGAAGGTATTTTCAGTATTTGGCCAAGATAATCCATGCAACTGGTAGACAGATGTGACTTGTAGGGCAGGGTTCTGGATTCCAGCTCATTTCTTAACAAGCTTTGTGACATTGGGAAACTTGCTGGACCTTTGTATGTTTAAGTTTCCTCATCCTATAAAGAGCCTGTCAGAAAATGCCTAGCATCGGCCGTTGAACAAGCACTCCTGAGCCTCCACTCTTATTCCTAGCTTTAACCGGGAAGCAAACTCTTGTCTTCCTATTAGAAGGAAGATTTTGTATGTCTCTCTGAGGCACCTTCCATGTGCTGGCGGCTTGGACTCCGCAGAGTGCTCAAAGAGCACTTTTAGAAACCTGCTGGAAAGTTTCCATGTGTGAGCTATTTCCAGAAGACAGTGGTCAAACCAAGAGGTCACTGTGTGATTTCTGGGACACCCAGGATTGTCTGAGGTAGTTACTGTTCTGCAGGGGCAGTAGTTGAAGTCATCCCTGTGCAGCAAGAGCGTCACTGATTCTGACCAGGAGTCTTCACAGTTCCTCAAGGGCTGTTTGCAAAACCAGTTTCAGGTCTGTGACACTGCTGCAAACTGGCATCATGGGGTGCTCACAGTGACCCTGCACGATGACCTTGCCTCCCAGAAGCACCTCCACCCCTTTTCCTTTCCTTCTCCTCCTTTTCCTCTCCCTCTTCTCCCTTCTCTTTTTCTTATTCCTCCTCTTTTTCTTTCTTCTTTCCCTCCTTTCTCTTACACACACACACACACACACACACACACATCTATCTCATAGATTCAAATGGTTTGGGTCAGATAATTCTTTTTAAGAGTGCTTTGTATCAGAAGTAGCTCTAAAAGCCAACTTTAGGTAGATATATAAAGGATACTAGCAATATAAAAGGAGCAGAAGGCACACCCTTCATGCTTTTCCTGATACACACTAGTGGAATCATTGTCCACAGAACTTCTGGAATTTGTGTGCCATGCCTCAGGTCCTTCTTTGGGGTTAAACCACAGGCTGATCGGTTTCAATCTGGTGCTTTAGCAGAGTGAGGCACTTGACCTGCTATTCGGGAGCCCAGTGTCTCCTCTACAGTTTACAGCAAGCAGCACTGGCACGCAGGGAGCCCCGACACCTGTGCTGGATGGGGTCTCGGGACCCTTCCCGACATGGCACCCTGGGAACCCGGCCAAGCTGAAGAGACGGGGCAGCTGGAGTCTCCTGGCCACCCTTTATTTCTTTAGTCTTCCTCTTTCCATTTCACTCAGTGAACCACAGGGCGGTGTGGTGGCATGTGCAGAAGGCCACTGTGAAAGTCACGGGGGCGGGGGGGTCTGGTGTGTGGTCCCAGCTCACCACGTGTGCATTAGGTGTGGATCATGGCTGTGGTGGTGGAGCCCCCCAGGAGCAGATAAGCAGGAGGCAGCCACTTGTGTGCACAGGAACAGGGGTGTGGGCAGCAGGGAAGGAACAAGCAGTGGAAGAGGACCTCAGAATCAAAGCTGTGCGGAAGCAGAAATAGAGAAGGATGAGGGTTAGGACAGCGGAGGGGGCACCTAGGGGAGCCTGAGATGCCGCCCTCCCAGCTTCTGCAGAAACCTGCTCCTGGTACCCTTTGAGGCCCGGGCTGAGGAAGAGTCCCCAGGATGGACTGCTACAGGCCGAGGTCCCCGGGTGAGAGAGCTGCTGGTGGCAGCTGTGGAGCACATGCTGCATCGGGGTGTGGGCTCTGATGCTACCAGGCTGACTGGGTGGAGGGGGAAGTCAGCCAAGGAAGCACAGGGGGGCTTCCCGAGAAGCGCCTGCTGGGGGAGGCAGGCAGCGCGAAACACAGATGCGCTTCTCAGGAAAGGCGGAGTGAGGGGGAGGGACTGAACCGTGCAGGGACTTGGCCAAGGGGGGGCAGTGGCAATCGTGGAAGGCAAAGCTTGCGTCTCTCCCTATTTTGTTTTAGACAAGCTTCTTCCTTCCCTCACGTCCCATGAGGCTCCCGCTCGTGTGATAGAAACAGTCTCATGGTTGACAACAACCTCCTCCTCCCTGTGGTGGTTCCTCGGGCTTCTCCACCAGCCACTGGCCAGCATCCCACACGTACCCCTCTCCCTGCTCTAACTGTCCCTTGCCCTCAGCTTTCTAGGAATTCCTGGTCTGCTCTTCCAGTCCCTGTGACTCGGTCTCTCCATGACTGCAGATGCTGGACGATGCTTTATACTCATCGGCTTTTCTCACCACTTCACATTCTGTGGCGCCATCAGTCTGGTGTCCGGATTCCCGTATGATACTCACTGATCCAACATTGTATCTCCAGTTCTCATTTTTCAGTTCATACATGGATTTTGCTCTGATGCCTTCCAGAACCTCCCACATCCACAGTTTTGAATCCTAACTCCCGTTAACCCTCCCTGTAAAATACAGCACAGAGTGCAAGTCCGCCCTCTTCTTCTCTTCTGAATGACAAGAAACTGCACCACCAGCCAGCCGATTGCACAAACCAAGAACCCAGAGCCTGTGACCCCAACAATCCGGGAGGCTGACACTGGATGATCCCAAGTGTGAGCCCAGCCTAGGCAAATTTGCAAGCCCTGTATCAAGATTGAAAACTGAAAAAGTGCTGGAGAAAAGCCCCATATTCAATCTGCAGTACAGAAGAAAAAAAAAAGAGAGAAGAAAAAGTAACAAATATTGGAGGGCCTAGGTGTCCTCTTTTCTTTGACCTGCTTTTCCTCCCTTTTGATTTTATCCGAAAGTGCTGCCTTCCTCTCACACACACCTTTTCTCCACCTCTGCTGCCATTGCCTTATTCTGAGCTGTCCTTGCTCATCGCCATGGCGATGACTTTGTCCCTGATTTTGCTGTTTTAAACATTGTACTCAAGTTCTTCGATAAAAGCCTCATGGAGGGGGAGTTCCATGATCCACACCCCGGAATCTGGGTATGCTTAGGACAGCGCTGGGAAAGAAGGACCACTGAAACTGCGCTGTGTGGCTTTGGAGCAGGTCCTGGGGGCAGTGCTTCTTTGTCTTGCTCACTGGAGCTCCTGTGCAGTGAACCCTGAGATGTGGAGCCCCCTTGCTTTAGGTGGAGACTACATGGAGGGTCAGGTGGGCAGTTCTGGTCTGATCTCAGCGAGGTCCCACAAGCGAGTGAGCAGGGCTCTGGGTGACATCACCCATGACCGTTGAGCCCTTCCCGGTTTTTAATTCTTCCCAGCTAATGCCCCAGAACTTATACAACAGTCCCAAGTCCCTTCCGGTTCCTTCCTCCACCTTCTTATTTCATGGTCTGGCCAAGTTCCAGAGTGATAGATTCCATCTGCATAATAAAAAGGTTGTTCTAACCTGGTGAGTTTTGGGGTGACTTGTTATACACCAATAGTAAAAGAAATGTTGATGCATCTCATTTATGTTCAAAGATTTAAAGAAGAGATAAACACAGTGAAGGATCAGATAGAGCATCTAACAGAGGTATGGAAACAAAAAGAAGCAAACAAAAATATTGTACTAAAAGTAACAATTTCTGTAATGGCCTCACTGAATGGGTTTAACAGCAAATTAAGCATCATAGAAAAATATCAGTGGACTTGGGACAGGGTGGTGGAGACAAAGGTGCTGCAGTGGTGGTGGAGGGGAGAAGGGTAGGGAAAAAGGATTCACGGCCTGTGCTGAGTACTCCAGTGTGTGCGTGATTAGATTTCCAGGAAGAATAAAGAAGCATCAGGGAGCAAAAAGTTTTGAAGAAAAAGTCATGGAAAAAAAATCAGAATTTGTTTAAAGAAAGGAAGGGAAAAGGAAAAAATTTGAGAAGAAGGAAAAAATGGAAACAAAATCAGGAAGCGGAGTTTATGGGAGGGTAGGGAAATGGATAAAAAAGAATCAAAATATGGCACATATAGGTGCAAATTCTCTGTGATGAATATGATCAGTAGTGTCTCTAGAATGTACCAATGAACTTAATTAACAACAACAACCAAAAGAAATAAACTCATAGTTCCAAGGATTTCAAAAGTCATGACTAGATGAAGTGTAAAAAAGATACAGGCTGATCAACACTGAAACCAGTGACACACAAAAAAAGGTAAGAAAGGGGAGGAAACCACATTGCACACAAGACTGATAAGAATAATTGTTTTAGTGTAAGAAACAATGCAAGCCGTCCTAAATGGCTTAAATGCAATGTACCTTACCACACTGTAAGAATAATTGCTTGTGTATATTTCTACATCCAAAGAAAATATCTTTAAGAAATTAAAGTGAAATAAAACAGTACTCTAAAGCAAATCAAAGATGGGAAAATTATTTACCAGTAAAGCTTTAGATAGGGTAAGAAGTTACAAGCTATGTCCAATTATCAGTTAAAGTTATGCTTTAGAAGAGAAAATGAAGACCCTCAGACAGGCTCATTAGAAAATGTTTTGGTGTTAATTTTTTTGCCTTGTTTCCAATATTTCTCAGCATCAGTATACCTTATGCATATTCAACATGGGAAATCCCCTTACTGAAGTTGAGGATACCTAACTCATTGCTGTCTTGGTGTTCCCTAGAATGAATAGTTTGGGGAAACTGACTCAGGTGAGCAGAGAGCACACAGGAAGAGAGAGGAGGGACCACTGGGAATGGTCCAAGTTATAGATGATGAATGACCATCAGGATGTTGGCTACAGGCCACCAGGGCAGAGGAGGATACTAGTGTTGTAGAATCAATAAAGAATTGCTGGATGGCTGATGGGAGGCCTAGGGAGAGGATTCCAGGGCGCTGAGTGGGGCCGGGTTCAGTAGCTAGGAGCTCACCCCTTCCACATCGAGGAGTAGGAAGGAGGAGGGGGCAAAGCCGGAAGTCAGTGACACAGATGGAGGCCAGGAGACATGGCGACTCGACGTGGATGCCCTCGGCTGGCATAGGAGAGGAGAGGTCCTGTCTGAGCTCAGGGTCGTACCTTCAGGTTGCTATATGATTTCTCCATGCCTCAGTTTCCTCTCCTCTAGGATGGAAAAACCGCAGCTCTGAGTCTGAATGGTCTCGTAGTTCGCAGCAGAATGGAGACGTGAAGGTCCACACAGCACCTGCTCTGTGGCCTAGTGCAGAAACAGGGAGCAGGGACTGGTATCATACCCGGGTGCTGTTGCTATGATCACACTGTGCCCGGATCCAGGCTCTGTCACTATGATCACAGAGTCCTAAGTAGCACAGTGCTGTCACCTTGATCAGAGTCCCCAGGAATGAAGTGCTGGTGCCAAGCTCAGGGTGCTGGTGAGCACCGGACTCCTCTGACTACAGGGTCCTGGGGGCCCTCAGCAGCAGGTGACCAGAGGACAACTGGTGACCACAGATGAAGGAGGGTGGAGACCGGGAAGAGTCTGCTGGATGTTGTGCTGAGCGGGGGGTGACTTTCCTGTGACAGTGCTAAGAGTGTGGTGGGTGGGACAATGTCAGCTCCAGAGCTTTCTCCAAAGTAGCTTCACAACATAAAAGCCTTGAGCCTCTCGAGGGCTGTGGTTTGCTTTCCCTTCATTCAGGCCAGACACTGCCCGCCCTGGAGACAGCAGTGTGCAGCCGGCTGGTGGTGGCCGGGAGTCTTCTCTGACAGGTGGCCCAGGCGCCTGTGGTGTGGAGCTCCCACAGTGTGGATGGTGGCACCAGGAGCTCCTAGCTCTCTCCCCAGAGCACCCTATGACAAAGGGAGGTGACATGGAAAGGCTTTTGTCTGGCCTGCAGGGCTCACAGCCCAGAACCTGCCCAGCCCAAAGGCACACCGTGCGGTGGTAGTGGTGGGGGTGCTGGGCCCCTCTCCCAGGTCTTTGAGCGTGAAGAGCTTACATTGGCTGACACCCTCTTTATGTCCATTAGCTGGAACAACAGCATGCTCCATGGGTCTAGTACTCGATTGCAGAGTATCTCAGGGTCCCCAAGCCAGGAGCTGCGTCTTGACCTCAGGGTGGGTTCCCTGACCCCGCCATCGTGCAGGGCATGCTTCCCGAGGCCCACCAGTGTCGGCCCCTCTCTGCCCTTCAGGCTTAGATGGCCTGCTGGGCTCTGATTCATAGCAGAGCTGAGATCCAAGGCTGTCATCTCACTGTGGCCCTGAACCTTTCCGCTGCTTCCTGGTTGGCCCAGACCCTTCTTCACTCCCGTCCTTCCAGCCTGCTCGGGGAGGAGGGGCTGTTACCTGCCACCATCGGGCACTTGCTGTCTCACAGGAGTCATGCTCTGAGCTGGTAAATGTCCGGCTGAGTTTGCAGCCTGTTGCCTGATCTTCTGGTGAGAGAGTATCCTTACTAGAAAACAGATCACGGGCTCTGCAACAGCCTTTGTGTCACCTCTGAAAAGACAGGCAGAATGTGAAGGGAAGCCAAGCAGAGAGGCTGGGGGGAGGCAGAGGGAGGGAGGGGACCATGGGTGGCAGGTAGGGAAATGGGAAAGAGGGGCACAGTCTCAGGGGAAGCAGGCTGGGTGGGGTCTGTGCTGGCGGTCCCCAGGGGCAGGTGGGCTGTGGAAACCCGACTGGGAGGTGCTCTTAGTTGTCAGGGGGCACATGTCCCATGCAAGGTGTCACTAGCCCCTTTCTGTAGTGGCTCTTGGAGAAGGCACTGATCAAAGCAGAGCCCTGCAACCTGATCTGACCGAGTTTCTACTCAGGAAGCCCTGTGCCTCCTCCCTCAGCCACAGGACATTCAGGAGGACGAAGCTGAGGAGCTAGTGGGACACAGGGACATTGCCCGGCTGGGGAGGCAGGTGGAGGGGGAGGGGCCGAGCTGTGTACCGCATGGGTTAGGTGATCCGTGTTCTCAGCCATGCGAAGCAGGGTTGCACAGCAGGGCCAGACAGCCCAGCTCTGCTGCGTCCTCTGGGGCTCGGTCGGACGCCCCTGCCTTCAAGAGCACCTTCACAAGTAGAAAGGCGATTTGTAGATTTATTTTAGTTTTAAAATCAACATGCATCTTGTCAAAGTTAGACACTGGAAACTCCAGGTGACTATGGGCAGCTGATCAGCTTGGAATCATACTGTATCCTTCAAAGTCTACTGTATTTAACAAACTGACCCTGGGTTATCCTCATCTGTAAGTGTAGCAAGTGAAATATACTTAGATATTTATATTGCTTTGGTAAGTCTAATTATTGGAATCTCCCTCTTTCGTGCTTCGCACAAAACGCTCCCAAGGGTGAAAGCATATTCTCCCGCTCTTTCCTCTCCCTGCAGCTCCTTCTCCCTCTTCCTGCCGGGAGAGGCTCGCAGCACAGGAGGGTCACACTGGGCTGGAAAACTGGTCAGTGAGGGTGAATCACCCCATCTGGCGCTGGCTTTTCTGGCCTTTCCCTCCCACCTTCCTCTTTCCAAAAGGTCAACCCCCAGGTTCCTGCTATCTCTTTATTTTGCTCTTTCACTTACTGATGTTTTCCTTTTGAAATCATTCTTAAAATGCTGAATTCTTGGGCGGACTCGGGTGTGCACGGCAGCTTCCTTCATCTTTGCGTGCGAGCTCAGTAACGACCCCGCTTCAAACTGAAATCTGAATCAGCTCCTCCGGAATGCCTTCTTAGCACGCGCAGGGCTGGGGTGCAGCTCAGGGTGGGCGCTGCTTTGCAGGAGACCCCCACACCAAAGCCAAGCACAGAAAAGCAGAGAGTGCCGGGACTGTTCCTCCCAGAGGTCCGCTCCGGGCACGACAAACACACGGCTTCCAGTGCGTTCAGGCTCCTCAGTGCAGAAGGCCACACCCGCCTCAGCGCTCACCCCACATGTGTGCTGGTTCCCCGGTACCGTGAACTCTGCATCCTGTGCACTTCAAGGTGCTTAAGGGTGTTTAAAAGTGACCCAGTGGGGGGCCGGGGATGTGGCTCAGCGGCACAGTGCCTGCCCGGCCAGCCGGACCTTCTGAATTTGGTCCCCGGTACAAAAAAAAAAAAAAAGAGTGACCCAGTGAATCATGGGTACGCCTCCTGGGTTTGCCTTGGTACGTGGTCACAAATCCAAGGTCATTCTTAACTGGCACCCTTAACTGTCCATTCTTCAATTCTTCCAACTTTTCTTATTTCTCCTGTGGGGGAGTACATGTAGTTACTTAACTAGTGTGACCTGTGCCCCAGAATAGTCTACAGTGAGCTGGAGATAACGTCTTAGGGTTGGAGAGAAAGGTGGCAGTTGAGGACCTAGGATGCTGTCATCATGCTGGTTATCTTTACACGATGATCTTCTGCCGCTCAAAATCTTGCTAATGTGCCCTTCTATGATAAAGTGTTTCCGGTATGTGACATTCAGATAATTTTCCTAAGATTAGACAGAAGCCTTCTCGGTGGCACACAGGTCCTAGAAGAGGAACAAGGGCCTCTCCTAGCCTTGGGCCTGTCTCTAACTTGGTCCTGAGCTGGCAAATGCTTCCCGCTCAACCCAGTCAGTTGCCAGGTCTGTGTCACCACTGCTGAAGTGAGGGAACCTGGAACAGATATTCTTAGACTCAAGACAGACCAAACCTAATTTTTTTTTTTTTTTTTTTTTTTTAGATGGGATCTCACTATGTAGTTCAGGCTGGTCTTGAGCTCATCTTGTAGTCCAGGCTGGTGTCGAACTCACAACAATCCTCCTGCCTCAGCCTCCTGAGTGCTGGGATCACAGGCAGGAGCCACCATGCCAAGACTGGTACAGGTATTCTTTACATGATTCTGGTTCAGTGTTTCTACCGAGTTCCTCACTATGGTGATTTTGCAAACATCAGTCAGATGCTAGCTGATACAATCCATTTTATCAAGAAGTTTGTCTTATCTGATGACCCTTTAGCTTCCTTCCAAAAAATATGATAGCCCAGAGGCACAAGCGCCTGTCTGGCAAGTGCAAGGTTGTGAGTTCCACCCCTGGTACCAAATGAAACAAAACAAACAATAAAAAACAACAACACCCCCCAAAAAATATCCCTGATATTGGGGTATGGTGGTGCATACCTGTAATCCCAGCACTCAGGAGGCAGAGGCAGGAGGATCCCTGTGAGTTTGAGACCAACCTGGGCTACAAAATGAGTTCAAGTCCAGCCTGAACTGCATAGCCAGATCCTGTCTTAAAAATATTAAAGAAAAATAAAAAATAAAAAGGTGACATTGTCTTTTTTGGCAGGCTCTTGGTGACAGCGTCCAAACCCTCTTGTTTCACTTTGTATGCAGCACACAGGAGCTGCATCGGGACGCTGAGACACTTCACAGGCACCACTGTGTGGTGGCCTCATGAGGGACCCTCAAGACCCCTCCTGGTCTGACCCTGTGGTAGCTGTGGGTGCCTGAGAGTGAACAACTTTATCCAGAAACCAAACATAAACTGTCTCTGATTTTTACCAATTTGATATGTTAAAAAATATGATGTCTAAAATGCATTTTTATAGAAGGATACAGAATATTTATTTGTATCTGTTGGTCATTTGCATTTTTCATTCATAAATTGTGCATTTTATTGGTCTTAAAAATCTTTTTTCTTTTCTTGATTTAAAAACATTAGAAGACTGGCATATACTGCAAACCTCCTCGGTTTAAAACATTGCCTGTGCTTCAACGTGTCTAAGCACTTATTGAAAATGTGAGTGGGAAATAACTACACTTTTCACTCCAGAAAGTCTCGGACTTGGGCAATGTTTCTACCTATAAGGTCTTAATGACACACTGTGATGCATTAAGAACTGGTCAGCTTAGCGCCAGCTGAGCTGAGTCAGCACGGTGCTGAGTGTGAATGGCCCCTGAGCACAGCTGCCAGCACAAGTAGAGACGAGGAGGAGAAGAGCGGGGCGTAGTGGTTTCTCCTGCGTGTTCCTGTTGCTTGGAGCCCTTGGTTCTCCTTGGAGGAGCTTGTCTCGCGGGCTCCCCTGATACAAACTCGGCTGTTATCATCAGAGGAGCCCGGGAGCTCGTGGCTGTGGTTCAGTCTGGGGGAGCTCTGGTCCTTACTCTGAGCATCGTGTCCCAGCTCCAGAGGGGAAAACATGTGCTCCGTGTAATCTCGAGGAGAAGCTCGTCACGCTGGCTTCCTGATATGGTCTTGGCTGTTCTCGTCATTGGAGGAGCCTTGGACCTCCTTGTCACTGAGGATGGCTGTGATACTTTTCAGGGTGGCCCTGCTCCTTATTTTGAGCAGCATTTCTCAGCTCCAGTGTAGGACCCTCAACCTACTGGCAAAGAGCCTTCACCCTGCTGGCATAAACATTTTAGCTTCCACCACTGACCTTTGGGCCTTCCCAGCACAGATCCGAAAAACAGACTGGCGTGAGTCATTGTTGTGGGCTTTAGGCCCTCCATGGAGCCTGTGGGAGGCCTGTCATGTGCTCTGGGTCCTCAGCTGGACTCATGCAGGACATTGCTGTGGGGTCCAGGCCCTTGGCTGAATATTCTGGCTCTTTAGTGTGTGGACAGATTTCCTGCACTTTCTTGTATTTGACTCCTTGGATGGCCCTCACAAAATAATACTATAAACTCTGTGTCCTGCATGTAAATTGTTCTTTCTGCAACCCCTGACTGTAACACGTACGGAATTTAAAAACGCTTAATGGTGAGAGCTGTGCACCTCGTCTGAAAGCTTTCTGTGCATTTTATCACAGTTTCTTGTTGAGATGTCCATTTCCATGGAAACAGAAATCAGTGACCCGTCTTGGCATCTCACGTGTGGCTGGGAGTGTGCAGGGTGCAGACTCCTTAAGTGACAGGGCTTGAAAAGTCACTGCGCTCTTTGCTTGCTGCCTGGGCTCTCAGCACCCGTCAGATGATGGGGACTCATGCTGGTTCCTGGACCTGGAACAGCGGGCTTGGAGGTCCTGGGGTACAGAGGGCCGCTAACTGGCAACACGGGAAGGAGCTTGCCACTGCAAGTGGCAGCAGCTGTTGGTGCCGTCCCTGGGGTAGGTGTCCCATTGCAGCTTCTTTGGCTCACACCTTTAAAATAAAGGCAATCACTGTCTAAATTAGGTTAGGTGTTACTCTGCACAGAAGGAGAAGAAAGTTTGGACCACTTCTTATGTTCATGTGGAAGAAGATTTTCCACTTGACAATCCTCCCTCATTGAGACTATCTTAAAAATGCGTATGTGTGCATGTGTGTGTGTGCGTGTGAGTGCGTGTGGTAGGAAACAGGGGTCACCCTGCTATAAACAGAGAGAACTGCCCTTCATCCTTTGGTTCAGGGTGTCTGATTTGAGTCACATTTGAGTTATCTGCTATGTTGTAGGACTATGTGCTTGGTTTTCTAACAGTAAAAATGATTGGATTTTTGTATATTCTGGGTTCTGCCCCGAAAATAATAGCAGTCTATTCTCCCATCCTGGGGTCTGGTGTGTTTACTGACATTACCATCTGGACCTCATGTGAAAACATAGATGTGACAAAGAAAATATTGACAAATTCAAGTCAGAAACACAGAAAACAGTTTCCTTGTAGGAAATAGTCAATCCAGAGGTGTGAAAAGAAGGAAAGAGCCCTCTACCTCCCTGTCGTTGTGAAGGCTTTGGAGTTACCACTTCCTCCACATTCTTCCATGTGTGTGCTTGAGAACGTATAGCTGGATCACTGTACATTAAGAACATAACACAGGCTATGTTAAGACCTGCTGCGTTTACCACTTTACTGAGGTGTGGTGTGATACGTTGCACATACGTGCCTGGTGAGGTCTGGTATTTTGACGCGTGTGTACACCCATGGGACATCACCGTCACACAAATGGTGAGCATAACCACCACATCCTGAAGGCTCCCCATACACTTCGGAAGTCCTTCCTCCAACCTCTCCAGTCCTATCCACAGGCGTAGACTGATTTCTGTCACTAAAAATTAGTTCGTGTTTTCTAGGGATTCATATAGATGGAGTCATGCAGGGTATTGTCTTTTGTGTCTGAATTCTTTCACCCAATGTGATCATATACTCCAGAAAGAATGGGTGTCATCAAGAAATCAACCATTAAATGCTGCAGGGGCTGTGGGGATAAAGGAACACTTCCCCACTGTGGGTGGGAGCGTAGACTGGTACAACCATTGTGGAAATCAGTGTGGGGATTCTTCAAAAAGCCGTGAGATTAGAAGTCCCATTTGACCCACTTATTCCTCTTTTTGATATCTTCTCAAGAGAATTAAAAACATCATACCACAGTGATACATGTGCACCCATGTTTATAGCAGCACAGTTTGTATTAGCAAGATCTTGGATACAGCCCAAAAGCCCTCAATCAGATTAAAAAGAGATGTGATTTTTTATACAGTGGATTACTACTCAGCTACGAAGAAGGACAAACCGGAGACATTTCTAGGTAAATGGATGTGCCTTAGGACTGTACTTTTAAGCAAAATAAATCAGACTCATACGTGCAAATATTACATTGTCTCCTTGGTGTGAAAAACTGAGAGAGTAAACAAGGTTTAGAGCATACAATAGCTATTGTGAAATAGGAAGAAATTGTTCAAAAGAAAAGAGGAACTAAGAAAGGGGGAGGGGAAAAGGAAGGGAAAAGAGAAAAATGATTTTAAAAAAATCAAGATTCTATGGAAATTCTTCCACATATGTTCTTTCTCCAGCTCGTGCTTCCTTTTTAGCACCTGTCAGACTTTAATGATGTTAACTCTTCCATCACTAATGTTGTCTGTCTCTTCCTCGTCCCTCCATCAATGTGTGTAGAGATTTATCAACTTTATTTGAGCTCAACAAACCAGCAATTTGTGTTCTTGACTTTTCTAGTAAAAGGGGAAAGATTTATACGATCTGAAGAGAAACCAGAGTATTGACTTTTTTCACTTTAAAAAAAAATTTATTTAAAGAGTAAAAAAGAAAAACAGAAAAAAGGGGTAGAAACAACCCAGAATTTCAGAAAAAAATAAACAGTAAGAAATCACTAGTTGATAAATTACATATTGTCCTCTAAGAAATAGTTTTTCAAGTTACAAAATTAAAGCATACAAAGTAGATATTCAAATAGTGAGACTGTAAGCAGCTATGCATGCATGAGTCTCTGCATATATTTCTATCCTTTCTGTATTAGAGGGAAAAACAAAACATAGCAAGACAAAACAAAACAAATTCCTATAAAAACATGAAACCAAAAAGTCGTATAAAACCACAGTACTAGGTGATCCACAATGGTTACTGTGTTGTATCTTATTATCTTCAATAGAATTGTCTATATCATCAGGCATAATTGAATATAGTAGTATAATTGAATATAGCAGTACATAACAATATTAGTAAAAATAAAACATTGTAGACAGTATCAAACTTCAAAGGCAGGTAATAATCAAACCAGAGTGGATATTCTAGTGAATCTTGTCATCTTCAGTGCAGTTGCCTATACTCTCAGACTTGATACTATCAATCATAACAGCTTTGAATAAAATCTGTCAATACAAAACAGCAATCTAACAAACCAGATTCGATTACACTCAGTCATGGTAAAACAGTGTAGGCTTTACAGTGCTTTAGATTAAGTTAATAGGAAGTTAAGGATGATTACCATACTATATCCTGCTATTTTCTGGATAACTGTCTGTGCCCTCAAATCTAGAACAAGTAGACAGACTGAAACAGAATATAATACATCTAAGCAGAGTGGTGTGAGTAATGTGGGTTTTAAATCCTGGTATTCTATTAATAATATAGTATATCAAGGCCATCTATGTTAGAGATCATAGCCATCCTTCTCTACATCATTTCTGCTATGCTATTTTTCTGCCTTTGTTTGTCTAGTTTTCTCCTTCATTCTACTGTCTGCACCATTCCTTGAGGCCTTGCTACCACTGTTTCTAAAATCCTGGTATTTTTTTTTCTGTTTCTCTAGAACGTCCTTCAGTATTCTCTGTAGAATTGGATTGGCGGTCACCAAGTCCCCTAGTTCTTCTTTGTCATGGAAGCATCTTGTTTCTCCATTTATTTCTAGTGACCGCTTTGCAGGGTACATCAATCTGGGCTGGAGGTTATTTTCTTTCAGGGCTTGGAATACTTCGCTCCAAGCTCTTCTTGATCTGATGGTCTGTGTCAATAAGTCTACCACCATGATCTTGATGGGCTTTCCTTTATAGGTGATCAGTTTTTCTCTGATGGCTTTTAATATTCTGTTTTTATAATGAATGTCTGGTATCTTGATTATTATATGTCTGGTATCTTAATTATTATATGTCTGGGTGTAGCTCTGTTTTGGTTGTAGGTGGCTAGAGTTCTGTATGCCTCATATAACTGAATGTCGTTTTCTTTTCCCATGCTTGGGAAGTTTTCCTTAATTATTTCTGTGAATAGCCTTTGTAATTCACCTGTTTATTTTCCTGCTTTTTTGTTCACATTTTTTATTTTTAAATTATAGATTCTCTTGCTGTCTTCTAGACTTTGTATTGTTACTGCCTGTTTCCTTGTTATTTTTAAGAGATCTTTCCTTTCATGATCACACATTGCAAACTTGTCTTCAAGTTTTGATAATCTATCCTTAGTTTGTTTTAAGCAGTTTTGCCAGCTTTCAATGGAGTTTTTAATTTCCTGGTAGTCTCTTTGAATCTGCTTCATGTATTCCAGATTTTCTTTATATTCTTTATCAAATGTTTCTCTCCTTTCTTTGTGTTCCTCCCTTCTTCTGCCTGTGTCTTCCTGAGAGATGCTTAGCATTTCTTTTATTAATCTACTTATATCTTGCTTTACCTGATTTAATATTTCAGTTTTGAGCTCATCTACAAGGTCCTGAAGATATCTTTTAATGTCCATTGAAGCCATGTCTGATGTTGCATGTTTGCTGCCCTCAGTCTCTTTTGTTTTTCCCTCTCCTGGATCAGTGTTCTCAGGATTTTGGGTTGCGGGCCTTTTCTTGTTTCTCTCTCTTGTCATGGTTTTGTTTTCTTCCATACAGGTATATAGTAGAGGTCCCAGAGCCTTTCCTTGTTGGTTATGGTTCTTCTGAAGCATGCTGGTGAGGGATTTCTACCCTCTCCTTGTCACTGAGGTGTAAGCAGAGGCTGTGCATGCTGGCCCCTCCTCACTGGGCCAGTCAAACTTCAGGGACCTTCAACAGGTTAGTGTGTGTTAGGCGTAGGGAATCAGTTTGGGATGGCTTATTGGGTCATGGCCAGTGGTGTGACCCAGGACAAGCAAATCCCACGAATGTGCTCTGCAGAAGGAGCAACCAGCTGAAGTCACTGTTGTTCCTAGTTCAGGCTCCTGCCGGATTCCAACATGTTGCCCATTTGGTTACGCCCTTCCCGTGGGGGGAGGGTCTTATTCCCAGCACTGACCGTGGATTTATGAAGGTCCCTTCGCTGGCTCTGTTCCCCATTGGGCTCACCAGCCCCTGACTTCAGTGTGGCTGTGGCTCCTGTGAGTGGCGGTGGGAACAAGTTTGGGCGGCTCTGTTTGTGGCAGGTTGCAGCTGGCAGGTTGCAGTGGAAAGTGCCATGTCCGGTATTTTAGCTGTTTCAGTTGTAGCCCTGAGACTGCATGTTTGACGAGCTTTTATTCATTTTAATTTCTTCCTGTGTCAAGAGGATCCTCTGTCTGGATCTCTCCAGGATATTTTATTCTGGCATATGAGTTGTTTCTCCCTGGGAGGCTCTGTATTTTGTTGCTTACTGATAGGCCATCTTTAGCTCCTCTTCCAGAGTATTGACTTTTCTAGGTTGTTTTCCAGTGTTCTGTTTCATCATCTTCTGGGTTGGTTTATCTGATTTCCTTTCTTCCGATATCTTATTTTTTTTTCCTATTCTTTTTCTGGCTTCTTAAGGTGTTAACCAAGGTTACTGATTTGCAATATTTATTCTTTATTAACATGGAGATTTAGTGTTGTAAATTTCCCTCTTCAGAAGTGTCTTCCAAATTTTTCTCTGTTGTGTTTTTGCTCTCATTCAGCTCAAAATGCTTCCCTTTGGATTTCTTCTTTGGGCCAGAACTTACTTAGTGGTATGTTGCTTGGTTGCAAAAGTTTGCATGTATCCTTCTATCACCAATTTTCTGGCTTAACTCTCATTGTCAGTGACATCCTTCACATGCTTGGAGTCCCCCTGAGCTCACAGGACTGGGCTTGATTGTGTTCTAGAGCGACAAAGGCTCGATGTGGGCTTGAGAAGAGTCACTCTCCCATTGCTGCTTGGTGGAGAACTCTGTAAACGTCAATTGTGTCCGATCGGTTGGCAGTATTTTATATCCATATTTTTCTGTCCATCAGTTACAGAGAGAAGGTTGCTGACCTCTCTGACTCTATTTCTATCTCTCCTTGCAATTTTATCAGTTTTTCCCCATGCATTTGGAGACTCCATAATTAGAAACACAAACATCTAAGATTGTTGTGCTCCCTAAGTAGATTAACCCCTCCATCAGGAAATAAGTCTCTTTATTCTGGTAATATATGACTTGGCTCTAACATCTGCTCTGTCTCAGAATGGTTATCCCACCTAGGTTTTGATTGGCATCTCTATACAATGTCTTTCTTCCTCCTTTTAGCATTTAAAGTTAGTTTTTATCTGCAGCGTATTTTGGTCTTTCCTTTTCAAATGCAATATGACCATATCTTTCTGTCGGGGTGCTCTGTGTCCATTTGAATTTAGCATAATTAGTGATTTGGTTGGGTTTAAAACTCTTACCTTGATATTTATTTTCTCCTTGTCACATCTCTTTGTTTCTTGTTTCCCATTTTTTATGTTTTATTTTAAATCAATGGTATATTTTTATCTTCCCAGTTTTCCTTCTTCATGGGCTTGCTCACTATAACTCTTTGCTGTCCTATTTTGCTGTTCACTGAGGGTTCAGGGCACATCTTTAGGTGGCACTGTTCCCCTGCAGGTGACACTGGACCGTCTACTGGCAGCCTGCCTGCCACACCGCTGTGCCTCTCTCCCCTCCCGCCTTCTCCCGGGCATGGTGCTATCACTACTGTGCATTTTTCTCCAGCATGAATCATGCACTCTGCCTCACACTGTCATTCTTCTGTTCAACAATCGATTAGCTTTTAAGAGACTGAATCAGTAGGTGATAAAAGCATTTCCCTTAACTACATAGCGTCTGTTTCCAGTGCTCTGAATTTTTTGGTGCAGATCTAGAGTTCTGATTGGTGTCATTTCCCTCTGCACACTGGAATTTCCTTTACAATGTCTGCTAATAATCACCTATAAGAGAAGAATTTCTTCCCCTGCTGCCTGCCTGCAGTCTTTCTTTTTGAACAATCTTATGGAATAAAGAGTTCTATGGTGAGGTTTTCTTTTAGCACATTAATCTGTGTGTAATCCACTCAGATTTCTCTGAGGATTATGATATGCATTGGTGTAGATTTATTTTTGTCATGAATAATTGAAGTGCTACTGTAAGTCTCACTTATCTGTATGTCAAATACTTCTCCATGCTTAGGAAGTTTTCTGCCATTATTTCTGTGAATAGTTCTTTATGTTCTTTGGCTGTGTTTGTGTTGTGCTGTGTGTGTTTGTGCTATCTCTGCTTTTTCATTGACTTCTATCAATCTTATGTTATTCTTTGCATCACCTTGCAGCTGTTGCATTGATTTTTCATGGTCACTTGCTAGTTTAAAGAAATCTTACTTTTCATAATCCCTAACCGCAATCCTGTCTCATGTATCTGATATTCTGACCTCACCTGGGTTCATTTGACTGGGTATGTTTTCCATGGAACTTTTGTCTCCTTGATATCTGGTTGAATCTGTTTCATGGATTCCATTTCTTTCCTATGTTGGGTATTCATGCTTTCCTTCATTCTCCTGAGCTCTTCTATTTTTTAATTTTGTTTACTGTAGATTCACTGAGCAAGTCCTTCCTTTTGATCATCATCTCTTTTATTATCTTAGAGATTACTTTTGATTTTTTTCTATTTTCTCATTCATTTTTTCCTACAGCTGCTACCATTTGAGAAAATTCACGTGAGTGGCTTCTGGAATCCTCTAGCTCATTGTCCCATGGACTTGTCCTGGGTGGGTTAGAGGTCTTGAGTTGCATTTTCTTCCTTCATGTTGTCATTTTCCATGTTTTAAAATTTAATTTGTTTTCTCTGTCAATGCTTTAAATTGCTTATGATAGGTAGCTTTATTACCAGTTTGAGGCTTTCATAGAAAATATTTATTTCTCAGAGGTGTCTTCTAGGTGTAGTTGACTCTTGGTCTTTGTGTCTCTCACAAGATCTTGCCTTTCCAGTTTATTAGGGGTGAGAAGTTGGTGTTTATTTAGTTCAGTACCTCATCTTTTGGTACTGAACTATGGTGATGATTATGTCTCTAGACAATCACAGTGTTGTCATACAAGGGAGAACAACTGACTACAATATGTATATTATACCCTGGCTAAAGTAGTACAATTAGCAATAATAGTAGTGTCAGGCACAGCCTAGAAACTGACAAATTGTGGTAATTATTAATTTGGTATATTTGAACATAGGAGCAAGATTTCCAACATAAACCAGGAACTTTTATGCTGAGAGTTTCCCCTTAGTAGAGAGATTTTACTCTGTGTGTATTTGTTTGCAGACAGAAACTCAAGAGGAATAGGATAAAAAAAGTAAAGCAATAAGTGAAGAGCAAGATAGCAGAAGCAAGGGTGAAGGACAAAGGATGATCACCTAAGCTCTGGGAAACTGGAGAAAAGGGCAGGAGAGAAGGAATGAAGGAGAAGCAAGAGAATATTGAAGCAAGCCAGGAAAACTAGAGACAATGTCCACTCCACAAAAAAATCAAAAGATCAAGAAAGGTAGTAGTAGAAAGAGAGGAAACAGACCAACAAGGCAAAACAAACAATAAAAAATTTAAACAACCCCAAAAAAAAGACAGAAAAAGAAAAACAAAATAAGCAAACAACAAAATCATAAACTGGTACCTCAGTTCTGTGGTGGAGTCCGAGTAAGACACCTCTGTCCTGGGAAACCCCCCAAGTCTGCAGAGGGTCAGTGCTGGGTGCAGGGTTGATCTTGGCTTTCAGACGTGCGGGCTGGCTCGGCCTTCAGCCAGAAGCTTTCCACAGGTCCTCAGTGGCCTGCCTACCTCTCCTTACCATGCGTCTCTGTGTCTGTCCCCCAGGATCTGTGGCTCCTTGGGACACAGACAGGCTGAGGCCGCTCCAAGTCCAGTGCACGCTCAGCCCCTCCCAGCCTTTGAACAACCGTCTCTGTGCCACTTGGCTTCATCTGGCCCCTCTCACGCTGCTGGGAGCAGGGCAGGGCGTGCGCTGACTTTCCGCGTGCTCTGCCGTGGCCCAAGGCTGCTTAAATCCCACGTCCTTCTCTCATGCCACTGGGAGCCAGGCAGACAGAGCAGTGCCAATTCACTCACTGTCCTCACCACTGCCACTGCGGCTCCTGACCTTGTCACTAGAGCTGCCTGCTAGCTGCTCTGGTGGGCTGCAGGGCTGGGGAGAGCTTCCCGGTCACTTGTCCCTGTGTGTGCCGGTGAAATTTGCTGCCAGGCTGCAATGTCCTTTGTTAGGAGGAAGGCAAAAGAGGCGAGCAGCCTTATACCCCAAATCTGTCCTGCTCGGTTTGAGTTTTCTGTGCTCGGCTTGTGCTACTGTGTCCAGCAGGCTGCTGGGGACTTCCTAGGAGGGAAGCTCCCGCTGAGTTCCCGCGGGCCCGTCTGGGCTGCTTCACCATGGGGTAAAGTCTTATGCTTGTGTTTTGTATGAGCTTCAGGTTTCTTATTTCAGGTTTATTTTGGCATCAGGATGTCTCTTTCTTCCAATAACCTGTGTTTTAGATGATTTTCTAAATCATCCTCCTCCTTGGCTGGATGGAGCTCCTCCTCCATTCAGCCAAGTTGAATCTTGGTTTTATTTTTAAACTTCTAAACCATTTGGAATTTAATTTTTCATTGCTTTTAATTTATTTTTATATTGCAGGTTTTATAGTGCATATAGTAACATTTGTATAAATGAAGTCTAGACTGGGCCTAACATTTATTGAAAATCTATTTTCGTCTTGGACAGGATCTGCCTGTTCTTTCTTTCTTTCTTTCTTTCTTTCTTTCTTTCTTTCTTTCTTTCTTTCTTTCTTTCCTTCCTTCCTTCCTTCCTTCCTTCCTTCCTTCCTTCCTTCCTTCCTTCTTTCCTTTCTTCCTTCCTTCTTCTTTCTTTCTTTCTTTCTTTCTTTCTTTCTTTCTTTCTTTCTTTCTATCTTTCTTATCGGTTAACCAGGGATCGAACTCATGACCGCGCACCTACAAGGCCGGCGCTTATGCCGCTGAGCTAAATCCCCAGCTTCAGGATCTACCTATTAAGAAACGTCTTGTGATAAGTTCTTGTGAATAATCCATTTGACTTCCAGATTTCCATTCTTTGCTGTTAAGCGATCTGGCAGTTCCACGTCATGTTAATTCCTGAATCTGACAACACAAGGCCTGAGGGAGGACAGTATCTATAAAACGAGGTCACTCATGCTTCTAAGCTGTAATGGTGGTTAATATTTTCCTGGCTGGCCTGAAATATTCCTGGAGCGTCAAGGCAGAGTGAGGACGCTGAGCTGCTATGTAGGCTTCCCGGTCCTGGAACCTGGGCGCACACTCCAGCTCCCCAGCGACCCAGGACATCGGCCTCTCAGGCCTCGGAACCCTCTGCAACAGAACCCGCCTCCCAAGCCCATGAGGCGCACTGGATGAAAAGTTAGTTTCCCCCGGTGCTAGGGATCGGAGCCAGGGCCTTTTGCATACTGGGCAAACATTCTGTCCCCAAGTGACAAACCCAGCCCTAGATTTGCTATTCTTTTGTGTGTGTGTGTGTGTGTGTGTGTGTGTGTGTGTGCTAGGAATTGATCTCAGGACCTTGTGCTTTCCAGGAAGGTACTGTGCTACTGAGCCATATTCCCGGCTCCTACTTGCTATGGTTATGTATTCTTCGATTTAAATTTAGAAAACTTGCTAAATTGCAGCATAGGATTTTCCACTGGCATATTTTTAAATATCTGCCAGCAAGTTTTGTATTTTTGTTATATGACTATGTACATTTGTGCATCTATCTATCTATTATCTATCTATCTATCTATCTATCTATCTATCTATCTATCTATCTATGTCTCACAATGATTTTCACCTGCATGCTCTTAGGAAGTACTAGGACATGTTGCGTAACGACTGCCTCTATGTTTTACAATGTGAGGTTTTTTTCACTTATGATTTTTTGTGCACTTTAAAATTCCTTCCGTGAACACTCCTTATGCCATCAGAGATAGATAATTTTAATTTTAAATAGATAATTTCAGTGCTATAGGCTTCAGTTGTCATGGCAGGACCTGTTAGGCAATGTGCGCTGCATCACTGCAGGACTATTCTGGCAAATAAGTTGTTGCTTTGGAAAGATGCGTCATGAGCCGGAGAGGGTGATTTCACAGGAACGCAACGAGACCTTGAAGCCAAACAGCTTTGAGTGGGTGACTAAATTGGCTTCCCACATTGCACGGCTGTGTTCTCTCGGAAAGCAAGTTTCCGCTTCCATAATGCTCTTTCCTTCTTAAGTCTAAATTTTCTTAGAATGCTTCAAAATATCTATATTTGTCCTCAGCAGAGAATCTCTTCTGTGTGTTTACAGGACTGGAGAATTTCCTCAAATGAAGGCCATCTTCCAATTTTTAGCAGCCCTAGAGAGGACTTTCTAGAGCTCTAGGTTTTAGATGACTTAGCACATGAGGGTAGATGTTGATCTTGTTTGTTTTTATTTTTATTTATACATGTGTGTAGCACATGAGGATTATGTGTGGGGGAGACAGCACACGACCCATCCCCATTCTCTTTATGTCCCTTCCCGCTCCCCACCTCTTAGTCCTCTTACCATCTACAAAAGGCCTGCCCCCTGTTCCTTATTATTTACCTTTTACTTTGCTCTTAATTCTTTATACTTGGGTTTTCGCATATAAGAAAAACCAGGCAGTACTGAAGCGTGTGCATCTGATTTATGTCACTTAGCATTATGGTCTCAAGGTGCATCCGTTTTCCTACACACGACTCAAGTGTGTCCTTCTTTATATCAGAATTGGGCTCCTCCATGTTTTCTTGACCCACGCATCGACTGACAGGCTTTATTTAGAGAGAGTGGAAAGAATGACAACGTGGCCGCGGACCAGCCCTTTCCTCAGGCCCCCGTGATGTCTGAAGGCAGGGAGCCCGCGGTGTGTAAAGCAGCCCCACAGGAGAGACCCTGAGGACAGAGCCTGGAGGGCCCGGCCCCTCAGAAAGGGCGTCTGTCAGAGATCACAGTGAGCAGGGCTGTGGCGCAGGGAGTGGGACCGTCATGGGTGCATTTCTGTGGGCTGCAATCTGCTGACCCGCAGGTCAGAGCAGGCCTGGAAGACACTGCATGAGCATTTCCCGGGACTGTGGCCGTGGGAGAAAGTGTAGCCCAGAGTCACAAATCTCAGGCCAAGGCTTGGCTCTCACCCACTGTCCACACCTGTCTCTGGTCCCTCTGTGTCCACCCATTGTCCCCTGGCGGTCACCTGTGTGTCCACGAGGTTTCTCTGACCCCAGGCTGAGGTCAGTGTGGCACCACACTGGTTTCTGTGGCTGAGTGAACTTGCTTCTTTCTGATCTACGGGAACATATGTCAAGGAGTGGAAGTTCCCTTGGATAACAGAAGCCCCAGGGGTGCGCAGGACAGTTTCCCGAGGCCCCAGACAGTCAGGCGCTTGCTGAGAAAGAGCAGAAGCTGGATTTTAGCTGCTTTACAGGGGCAGTAGAACACAAAGCAGGCAACAACCACACAGAATGCCAGACACATTCAGATCAAGTCATCTCTTTGCAGCATGAACCCCTGACTTCCCTGGCCTTGAAAGCCCACAGGAGAAAGCTCACGGCTTGTATTCTAACAGCTGTGTGCTATCTGTCACCACACAGCAAGTGACTCTCGAGTTTAGCAGTTTATGCTGCCACGGCCACTGTTAGTTGTCTCTCACTGCTCCTGAGGTCAGGAGTCTGAGTCCCTTGCCAAGTTGCAGTAAAATGGCAGGGCACAACCCGTCACCTTTGAGGACTCCACCTCGAGGGGTCACGTTTCAGCTCTCCACTTATTTGTGGCAGGAGATGTGAGCTTTGAAGTGCCCTCTGAAGCTCACCTTGAGGAGGAGAGTCCTAGCTGGAGGCCGGGCGCCTCTCGTCACCTAGCCCTGGAGGTGGCACATGGCTGCCTGTTCCATTCCGTGTTGTTCACAGTGATCTGCTCTGGGACAGACAGCCATGCAGGCAGCTCTGGCTGGTACCCACAGGTTCCTTCCTGACCATCCATCATTCAAGGTGAGAGATGTGCACTTGGTTAAATGCAGAAAAAGCTAAACGTTTTAAAGGAACCTTTTCCATTCTTTTGTTTTGGAGAGAGAGAGAATATTGCAATCAGATTTTTCAGAGTCAAATTACCTTTTTTCCCAGGTGAACATAGGTTTCCATATGATTTCTGGTTCCACAAGTCTCCAATCAGTCGCCTCTGTGAGAATTCAACAAGGACATTTCCTAAGCACTAGAGAGAGGGGACAGTGTGTATGAAACTCACAAACCTCTGTGGCTGCTGGCAATGTCTAAATCTGCAAGGAGAGAGAGAACATGTTGGGCTCACAGGAGGTGGTTATCAGGGTGGCCTGTTCCAGGCAAAGGAAGAATGGCCGAACGCAGGAGCTTTTGTGTCCTGGCAGAAACACATGCTATCTGAATGACCTTTCTAGGCAGAACCCTGAATTCAGGTTGAGTGTCATTTTCCATTAAAGGTGGTGAGGAGGGCAGGGGTCTAGGACAGGGAATAGACTCTCAAGGTGGCTTTATGAGCCAGTAACATTGCTGGTGACCTAATAGGCTTGATTCGAGTTCTTTCACTTAAAACTCCAGTCCCATGGTTTCCTTTTCCTCATAGCAGATGGGAACCCTTTATCAGCCTTTGGGACATTTGTGTTATAGGACATTTCTACTCTTTAAGGAACTCTGCTCCTTTGGAGAACACTGGAGTATCTTATCAGTCAGCATCGCTGCTGGGTGGTAGCAAGGAGATGAAAGCACAGAAGGTTCTAGATGTGGGGAAAAGGGTCATCAAGCAGACAGGAGGGGAACCCAAAGGCCAACGTGACAGAGGAAAATAGATTAGTGTCCATGCCTCAGCTGCTTTTTAAAGAGGTGCAACCTTGCCAGCTGCCCAGTTCCTTGGTGGATCTGGGTGAGCCCATCTGGGGATAGTGGTGGGGACAGTTGGGCAAGTCCTCCCCCCAGAGGAGAGCAGGAGGGAGCCCTGGGGGCTGAGGCTCATTGGAGGCCACCAGGGCAGCCGTGCAATGTGTAAACCTGTAGCCGGATGCATCATAGTTTTGGAATGTTTGGTGTAAAGAGATTTCTCATGCCAACTTGGGAAGAGGTTGAGTTCTGGGCTGAGACTGGGCAGAACAGAGATGGTGCTTTAGGACACCGACACTAGAGACACAAACAATGAAAAAGGGAGTCCAGGAATCGGCTGGGGTCATGGAGGCTCTGGGCTGTCATAAGCATGGCACCGCTAGTGAGTGGCACTAATTTTCCAAAGCAGAAGGCAGACTGGCTAATCTCTCAGAATTGTGAATTTGGTGAAATTTTAAAAAATACTTTATTAATATGCAGTAATTGTACAATGTGATATTTCAACAAGCATTCAAGATCAAGACAATTAGTATTTTACCTGGATCAAGACAATTAGTATTTTGGACCTGACTGTAGCTCATTTTGTTTGGGTACAGCGCTAAGACATCTTTTCCATTTAGACTTACACACAAACACACACACACACACACACACACACATACTCACACACACACTATCTCAGATACTTTATTGTTCTTTCAGGGGCACCAGTGTGTTGTTCTCTCTCCAGGTGATCAGGTTTGGATACTTCCAAGCTGTCCCATGGGTCTGCGGGTGGCAGGCTGTCACAGGTGTTCTCTTGCCTCCTGTCATCTGGGGTCTGCTTCCTCCAGGAGTGCTCCTTCCCAGGGCTGCATGGGGCGAGTCCCACTAAGGTTCAGCTCCCCGGCCCTGCAGTGGGGCACATCAGCTGGGGACTCTGACGCCACACCAGGCAAAGCCCTCTCAGAGAGACCCGTCACTCGGGAGAGACATCCTGAAACTGCCTGTGGCTGTATAGACATCTGTATCTTTGGTTGAATGCGGACTCTTTATTGCTAACCCCAGAGGACCTTGATGGGCACTGGCCTAGAATTTAACAATTAGTGAGAGAGGCCTTCAAAATATTGTGACTCATCTTGATATCATTTCAAGTGTGCCAGTGCCTCACTGTGAGTAATAGAGATGGTTTGAAAGATACACTATGCAGTGGAGGTCCTTTGGGTTTCTGAATATTATAATAGACAGTGGAAAAAGATATCAAGAGATCTAGAATTAGGGTTGAATCATAGCTCAACCAAACCAGGAAGATGAAAACTTTTCCACTGTTGATAAAGGGGGTAGAGATTCTCAATAACCCACTTCAGTTTTCAGAGAGGTTCTGCTTGCCGTAACGTCTTAGTTACACCCCGCGTTTCAGGTGGATAAAACGCTGCATTGCATTTGTAGTGTTTGCGTAGTCTGAAGTCCCCTGAGGTCGGGATTTCAGCCTCTCCTGCGTTCCTGTCACTGCTGGATTGCAGAGTTGGGGACGTCAGGAAGAGCTGCTCAGATCTGTTCACTTACGTGGGCTTCTCCAGTTCTCTGGTGGTGGACAATGAGTGAAGGACAGTTACACAAAGCTCCACCCCTCCAATGAAGCCCACACGGTAGCCCACGGGCTTGTACCGCCTTCTCCTTTTTGTGTGTTTTTGCCTGTGTATGACGTCCATAGTAAGGAGAAGAGGTGTTTGGTCTCTCCTGGTGGACAGGAATCTTGACACGGCACACGCGAAAGGAGAGATATTAAAGGTGAGGCCGACTCTCCAAGATGCGCTCCTGGCCTGACACAGATGTGACATTTAGATATGGCACATGCTATCACCCAGCCCACCTTTTCAAACACACTTTAGAGCTTGCTTTTAAAGAATTGTAAGCATACTTGTGCAGAGCAGTGGATGGATATGTGATAAAATGGGCAGCATTAGTGTGCCTGCATAACACGTTCCCGGGGTTCATCTTTTAATATCGACAGCAATGACCACTGTTTAAGAAATGTAGCAAAGTTGGAAAATGTTCCCAAAGCCACATAGCTGGAAAGAGAAAAACCAGGATGTGTTGAAAGCCGATGTCCTTTGTCCTTGTTAGAGGCCTGGCAGATGGCCTATCTTGATTGTTCAAAAGCCATCAACATTTAGGAAAGTAATTGGATAGATAATTAAAATTAGCTGATATAGAATACTGATGAAATACATGTCCATAAAAGTCTCTATTACAGGCATGTGGCAAGGGCTTGTGGTCTCTGGCTTGGCCTTGTGCCAGTGACTCCCCTGGGCAGGGTCACAACCTCTCCAAGCCCCCTGTCTGTCCCCACGGCTTGCACACACAAGATCCATGTCCGTGGAACCCGGTGTCCTCTTGCAAGGCCGACATGTGTCAGAATCCTCACCAGTCCAACACCACATGAAGGTGAGCTGCAGGAATGTGTAGAACTCCTCCCAGCGCTCAGCCCCGGGGAAGTTACACTACAAACCAGCTCTCCCGGGGCACAGAGGTGCCGCCACCTAGACAGGCTGGGGGAGGTTTTCTGAGAAATGCACCCCAAGGGCAGTAAAATAGGGTGAAAGGTGAAAGACAGGGGAGATAAGTTTAAACTGCAAGGGAGGCCTTTTGTGAAAGCGACCACACAGAGACAAGGAGGACACGGGGCTGCGTCTGCCGGTGGTGCCTACCAGGCCCAAAGTTCTCCACTATCAGTTTATCAACTCTGGGTTCCTGCTGTCTTAACTGATAAGGAAAATGGGAGGTTTTTAAAAATAGGGCAGCCACTGTATTTTGCATAAAGCTATTAGAGAAACTGACTTTTAGGGTTGAGGAACATTGTTGGTGGAAGGGGAGGAAGAAAGATCTCAGGTATGACCGGCTGATGGTAAGTGCCTTTGGGTTTTGGTTTGTTTGGGAGCCTGCCTTCCAGATCTAAGGCCAAACACTGATGTTCCCCTTCACCGGCTCTTCTTCTCCTTGTTCTCTCATTTGTGCCGGCCAAGGGGTAGACACAAACTCTGGACGTAGGTAGACTTGTGTGTATTCAGTCCCTGCCTCTCAGTAGTTTGTCTAATCTCTCAACTCTGGGGCTTTTTACCTGTCAAACCAGCATATTGCTGCTACTGCTGTGCTCAGTAGTGGTTTATAAAGATTCCTCGGATGTGAAGAGCTAGTGCTGTACCCAGGTGACAGTGCTGTAAAACCCTGAGGAACACAGTCTAGATTGTTTTTAGTTTTCCCTTTGCTGCCCTGGACCCTTTATCACTGCCCAGCAGAAGGCTCCACGGCTGCTGATTTGAACGTTCCAGGGTCCCGGCAGAAGCCAGGGTGCTCGCTGCTCCTGAATAGGTTGTTGGAGGAGGTTGGACCTCACGTACCTCCCACCTGGCACCTCTGTCTTTGAGCCATAGCTCAAACGAACATAGCACCTTTGGCTTTCAGATTCCTCCTTTTCTCACAAGAGAATCCATCTGTTCTTTAAGCTGTTTGTCTTACAACCATGTGGGTGTGTATCGCTCTGCCTTCCCCCCACATTTCAGTTTTATTGGAATACAAAAGCAGATAAATACAAAAGGGAGGCCTCCAGAATTTTGGGCAACTTTAAGCTAGGTTGACCTCAAGGGGGTGCAGATAGGGACACAGGACAGCACTCATCCCACGAGGTGATGCTAAAACTGCAGCTATATGAGGGGGTGTCTGCATGCACTTGGGGTACGGTGTGCTCAGGGAGGGACAGAACCTGCTTGTTGGAGGAAACCTGAAAAGCAGAGGGCTGCGGACTGGGCTGAGATCAGAGGACAATGACAAGATGGGGTCAGGATGGGAACCCAGGAGGGACAGGGAACCTCCACTGTCTCTCAGACCTCGGTCCTCATCACATGTGTCATAAGAGCAGTAGCCACAGCGATCACCATAGCCGAGTATGTTCCTTACGGCCTCTCCTGCCACTCAGGATAATTCTGGGGACTCAAGAAGACACCCAGGATCCCAGCGGCTCATGTTCTGTCTACCTGACTAACGCTGGGGGTGGGGAGCACCTGAGCTCCCCACATCAGTATGCACCAGGAGCCTCTGAGCAGGGGGCTGAGCCCCCAGGACTGGCTGTGGGCTAAGCAAGACTAAGCTGCAGGTGGAGGGGTGGTGGCACCGAGGAAAGGCGATGCCTGCTGAATGTCACTGAGGGGTGGACGGCTGGTAGCTCAGTCCCAAGGCGGGTGGCCGCTTGCAGATGTCGGTAGCTGTGGACCTGCTCCTGGGCCTGTGCCTCGCCTCGGGGTGTCCCCCCGACACAGTGGGTGCCCGATGCCGGTGGGGTGCCCGATGCCGGTGGGGTGCTCCACGCTCAGGCAGGGCCTTCCTGTGCCTGCCCAGGTGCTGGCAGTCAATGCATGATGGAGGACTCCAGGTTGCACCACTGAACCCGGGCTGCTCTGAACCCCAGCGAGGCTCCCAGGGTGAGGGCTCCACTGGAAGAGGAGGAATTGGGCAGCTGGGCCCTCCTAGAGCTCCTGGGTTCTCTCCTGACTCTCACGCTTCCTCGGATGACCCTCGGCACCTCTCTGGGCCCCCTGCACGCCTGGTTCTTAGTAGATCGAGTGTCTTTAGCACTTGTGCATCTTTGACCCCCCCACCCAGGACAGCCTCAGGGTCTAAGGACCCTCCAATCTGGACCAGTCCCCAGGCTTGGGGCATGGAGCTTCAGACACAGCGTTCAGTTTTGGACCCCTCCTCCTTCGCTTCTTCCCGAAGCCCGAGATGGATTCTGGGTTGCAAGTTTCCATTGTTTTACCTTTCACCTCCCTTGTCTTTTGAACTGCTTTGTGTCCCAGCTAGTCTGTCAGACCATCCTAGACCTCGATGCCAACTCTTAAAAGATGCCACGGAGACTGTGCATTAGAGGAATTCCATAGTGAATGAGCCCCAGGTAGAGTAATTGTTTCAAAATGTGACCCAGTTAAGATTTCGAAAACAAGGCCCTTCTTGAATCATGTGACCGTATAAATAACAGGAGAGTAGGTTTGGCTGCTGCTGGTGTCCAGGCAATGCTTTCCGCAAATGAGGCGCTCAAGGTAAATGTGCACTTCCGGTTACTCTGCTTCCTGCAGCCTGTGACCTCCGGCTGCTGTTGAACTGATGGACGGTCTGTGTCTCTGGCCTGTGAGCTGAACCCCTGGGAATCCCTGGCTGATTCCCCACCTTTTACTCCTAATTCCTTCTGTGTGGTGAAGCCAAAGGTTCCTATTCAGTTAGTTGCGTGTGGAGAGGAAGTCGGTCTTCACTCCTGCCCTGCAGTTATCTGTGCATTTCTTCACTCAGGATATGTTTGCAGAGGGTCTAAGGTGTGTAAGTGAACAAACCACAAGGTGCTCGGGGGGGGGCTCAGGGGTCCAGAGCCAGATACTGTGCCTGCAGCTACATGCCTGGGGCTGGGGGAACCGTTCGGACTTTGGGGTCCTTAGGGCCTGGGGCTGTCACAGGATAGTGGATCAAAGACACACAAGTGCTAAAGGCACTCGATCTACTAAGAACCCTGCGTGCAGTACTCAAGGCACTCAGGCTGCCCCTCCCAGCACTGGGTGTGTGGGGAGGTCAGATGTGCCATGGAGAGGTGCAGAGTGGGGTGAGGAAGACGGGGAGGGAAGGGGGCCAGGGAGACGGCAGAGAGGGGGTGAGGCCCACTGTGCCCAGAGAGGGAAGCCAAGCAAGGACTCAGCCACACTGCAGTCAGGAAACGAGCGTGGCCTCTTCACACTGGACAGGAGGGTGCCACGTAGTCACAAATGCAGCTCCTTCCCTTGGCTAGGGATGGGTACCGCCTGCCTCAGGTAGCTAAGACTGAGTACTTCCTGCAAACACACAAACTATGATAGAGCAATTTCTAAAATGTGACTATTGTCCCAGAAAGCAGTTGCTAAGAAGTGCAGTCACCACAAAGAAAAAGAAAAACAAACAAGCACCCAAAAAATAATTCAAAAGGAAAGGAAGGAGAAATAGGTGTGGTAACGTGGAAGAGAACTTGCCGGCGATTGCCTCCACGTCTAAATGGATCTGACTCCAAAGGAACAGAACAGTGCACAAAGGCGTGGCTTGCCCGTGTGAGCTTCTTAATCATTAGCACACATGAGTGTGAGCCGGCGCAGTAGGGGCTGCTGGCTGCTCACAAGTGGTTCACCCGGCTGGAAGGCAGGATCCTGCCCTGACACACCTGTGGGCTTTCTCTGGGGGCTTTCCGTTCTCTCGTTTTTCTTTTCTTAAAATCACTTTTCTCAAGGCCAGCAGTGGAGCTCAGTGGTGGAGCAAGGCTGAGCCTATGGGTGGCCCTGGATTCAGCCCCCAGCGCCAAAACAGCACATGTCGCAGGAAAAAAAAAAAAAAAAACCAAGCAACAAAAAGCCCCTTTTCTGTATCCCTTATTTTTTTTTTAAATTAACTCTAAGAGGGCAGATCTAAAAAGAAAATAAGAGGATCTTACATATGTCAGTGGGTTGGGTTTTGTCCTGCATTCTTTCCTTTTCCTTTTTTTAAAATTATTTTTATGGGTCCATGTTTGCAGCCTACTGATTGCTTTCACCCTGGGGAGTCGGTACCTGCACGTGACACACCCCAGCTCTCCTTGGTGTTCCCTCCCTCTCCCCTGCCTCCATGGCTTGGATCCCTTCTCTTGCAAAAGTGCCATCCCCCTGTTTTGGATCATCTACCTTTTAATCTTGCTCTTCAATTTATTCATGCTTTGAGTTTCCCATGGAGGGAAATCACAGGTGACTTCACAGCCTGCGTGCCTGACTCATCCCCTCCCCTGATGCTCTCCAAGCGTTGCCTTTGTCCCTTGAAGGAAACGTGCAGGTGCTAAGGCTCAGCCCAGGTTTTCTGCTCTGGTTGCAGCTGTGTTGGGGGAGTGGTTGTGAGGGTCAGGGAGACCGTGGAGCTGGCCTGGGTCACCAGCTCCAGGCTGCTTCCTCCTGAATCCTGTCATCACCCCTGCGTGTTTTACATGCAGGGACTCTAGTCAACTCCCAGAGGAGAGGAACACCTCGCTGGTGAGCTGCTCTCCTGAGCACATATGGTCTCTACAGCTACTTCCGGTCCTGTGATGATCATGTCTTGTTTCACGGGTTTGACTTCTGTGCATTGTCGTTTTCTAGTTTCTGTCTCTAGCCCCAGTGAACTTCAGAAATGAATGCCCCTGTCCCTGGTGACTTGGGACTTCCTGCTGGGTCTGATAGATGTGTGAGATAGAGCACATCCGGAAGCCTGGTACCTTATCTGAAGGGGCCCGTCTGCAATCTGCCCATCTCGTTAAACAGCAGTACAGTTGCTCAGGCCAAAAAACTTCAAGCTCCTTCTGGTTCACTTTGATGCTCTGTCCATCAAGAAAGCTGGTTAGCTGTATCCTCAAGATATATCCAAAATCTAGTTGTGTCTGGCCACCCCCACTTCCATGCCCCGTGCACCCCCTCTCAATGATCCCAGCAGCCTCCTGACTGCTCCCACCCCTCATCTCGAAGCCTCGGAGGGAGTTTTCAGTCCCCAGCGTGTTCTAACACCCGCACCAAGCAGAGGTCCCACAGTGAGCCATCACAGCCAAGCTCACAGCTGGACCGTGACAGCGGCCTCTGCGTCCAGCAGCAGACGCGTGGATAAAGAGAATGTGGCGTTCACACACGGCCAGCACCGCTCTGCGATAAAGCAGGGTGTACCTGAGGCAGCTGTAAGAAAATGGGTGCAGCTGGAGCCCATACGGCCTAGTGAAATAAATCATTCAGCTAAGCGTCAATATTGCATGGTTTCTCTTCTACGAAAAACTAAATATAAATAAAATAAAGGGCAAAGTAGCAGGTAGCAGGAAACAGGGAGATAAGTCTTTTGGAAATGGGACCAAGAGACCGAGGGAGACTGAGGGAGGGGCGAGGGGTGTGCAGAGCTGAGACTGTGACGTGCGTGTACCAACTCCCCGCGGTGAGTGTAATCATTATGTACTGTGAACACGGACTCAGAAAAAAATTTGAAAAAAAAAAAAAAGGAGCCCACATCAATCCTCTGTGGTCTCCGTGTCCATCCTCTGCGGGGTAGGAGTGGAGAGCTGGCCCCTCTGGGCCCGGCTGATTCCATCTGCCGTCCCGCCTGGATGAGCTCCGTGCATGACTCCAAACATCCAGGTGGCAGCAGCGTGGGCTTCAGGGCTCCGCCTCCCCTGACGCTCCTGCCTGGGCTCTGTGCCTTTCCTGGTGGCTTCCTCAGGTCACTCGGCCTGCAAGTGGCCTCCTCCGACTGTTCTCAGGGATGGTCCCCGCCACACTCTTCTACTTAAGTGCTTCCCCACCTAAGATGTTTTATACTTGTTGGCAGTTTGGGGATCTAAACTAGGGTGTTAGTACTGCACTAAATCCTTCATCCTTTCTGAATTTGGAGATAAGATCTCACTGAATTGCCTAGGCTGGGCAGGAATTCATCATCCTCTTTCCTCAGCCTCCTCAGGGGAGGAAACCAACATAGAAGAGGCCGTACAGTATCACGTATTGCACCGACATGAAATCCAACAACAGTTCCACAAGCTTTTCTATGTGCATAGCCTCCGAAATGATCATCTTAATTCAGACACCCCGGAGTGCTGGGAGCACAGGCGCACACCACCAGCCTATAAGTATGTTTGCTTGTTTACATTGCTTGTTTGAATTTCCTGTCAGGGTGCAAATCCCACAAGGGCTGGCATAACAGCATTTGAGAGACTCCCTTGGAGTCTGAGGTTCAGCGTTTTGCTCTTAAAAGGCCAGCTTGGGCAGAGTTGGCAGGGTTTCTGGACTGGACGCTAGAACTTTGGGCTCTTTGGTTACCCATACATCAGTGGCCCTGAGCAGGCTTCTTCCTGCTGGGCACCATCCACCATCTCACCATCCAGAGACAAGGACTTAAACCTGGGCCCTACTAATGGCTGCCGACCTCTGTCTCGTCTCCTACCATCTTGTGGCTTTTATTTGAGCTCTGAGGGTGTGGAGATGTGAACCATTTATATTTGTTTGCACCTGCTGGTGGAGACTGAAGGGAGACATGGCACTGCACACCCCAAGGGTTGTGCCAGGTGCCAGCTCTGGGGACTGTGCCCTGTCCTGAGCCAGGAGCCCTTCCTTCTGGTCAGCATAATTTCTTGCTGGGTCTGCTCCCGAGTCCTCCATGGTGATGTTCCCAGAGGAAGCCCTGTGTGGTTGATAACAGTCAGTCTCTCTTGCTCCAGTCGTGTCCCCAGGAAGGACATATCAGCCTTTGGAAGTTTCAAGGCAAAGAGGTACAGAAGGTGCACGAGTGAGCCCATTTCACAGGAGTGTCAGCAGCACAAGGAAAACAAACACGTCTGCTTTTCCACAGGAACAGCCTGTAAACGAGAGAGTCACGCTCAGCATTGTTCTGTGGTTGACCGCGGTCACATTGAAAACAGACTGAAGTCAAACAACTGTGTTCTGATTGGCCTGGTCCCTGACAGATACTGTTGTAGCTTCTGTAGAGAAACGGAATCAAGAGCGGATTGTCTGTCCGTCCATCTGTCTGTCTGTCTAGGTAGTAGCTGGCTGTCATCTATATGAAGGAATTGGTTTGTGATTCTGGAAACTGACAAGTCTGGAATCCACAAGCTGCCTGGTGGCTGGAGATTGAATTAGGAGTTGGTATTTCAGGCTTGAGTCTGACCCTGCAGGGCCGCAGGTTGGTAGCGTAGGCGGGATTTCTAGCTTGCAGTTTTGAGGCAGAATTTGTTCTTCTTCTAGAAATCTGTCAGCTCTTCCAGCTTGACCTGATTGGAGAGACCCAGCCCCGTCACAGTGTGGTGTCTTTCTGGTTGGCTAGCGCTATGTAACATCCTCTTTAAATATTGTAAATGTCTATTCTCACCAGGGAAACCAGACATCAGCCTGGCTGCTTGCTCTTAATTTTAAGTGAAAAAAATGGAAATAAATTTAGAAACAAAACTATCTGAAAGCTTTGAAGATGACTTGTGCTTGTAATTATTTCCTACAGAGAATCCACAGTTTCCTTTCCAGGCCACTTATTATGAGAGCTTGATGACAGAATATTGTGCACACCTCCAGCGGTGGCGTCTTAGGCTGTCACAGAGCCTGACATGAATCTGGCCTGCAGCACCATGGCCTTCCTGCTACCTGTTGAGAAGTCTGTGACTTTCTATTCTTTATTTTTTTACCTTTTGTTGAGAAATAGCTACCATCAATTAAGAGCAATGATTTCAAATGCTCAGGTGAATGAGATTTCACTGTCGTTCCCGATCATAGTGTCGCCACCTCAAGTAGCGCAGAATATGTTTCTCCTTCCCAGCAAGTTCCCCACTTCTTTCCAAACAAGTTTTTCGGGTGCATTTTGGCTTTTAGCATGGCAGATTATACTTTGCCTACCGTTGGACTTCATGTAAGTGCAATACAGAATACTATATGCCCTGTTCTGAGTCGGTTTCCTTGGCTTGGCATAACTTGAGCGGAAGAAGGGCTTTATTTTTTGCCTGGAAGGAACTCACAGGTACCAAACATGCTGCTCTGGGGATGCACCGGGCTAGGAAGGAGATTCTTTAGGCTGACTTGCTTTCTATTGCTAAGTAGTTCTCATTCCATTTTTCTTATTCACTTTCCTGTTGATAGACATGTTGGCTTTTTCTCCATTTGAACATTATGAATATAGCAATTATGTGCATTCTTTTATGATTTTGTGGACATGGGACATAATTCTCTTGAGCAAATACTATTGGTATAATTGCTAGGTCTTGTGGCAGATATTATTTAATTTTATTTTATTATCTTTTTCATATATAGTCTATGCATGCTATCATATACACATTTTAAGAGTAAAACTCAGTAAGCTTTTACAAATGTGTAGTCTACGAAATGATCATCAAGTTCAGACGTCACGCGTATTTGTCCTCCATGTCCCCTGCAGGATAATTCTCTCCCCTGTCTTCTATCCCCGTCATCACTGGTTTTGCAGGTTCTCCTTTAAACCTGGCTCCTTCATTCAGTCTCACGTTCCTTAAACTGTGTCACAAGAGTGAGTAGTTTCTTCCCTTTTTGTTGTAAAAACATTCGTCACCCATTTACATATCTGTGGGTAGCTGTCACTTTCAGTCTTTAAGTAGCATAAATCAAACTTCTATGTACATTTGTGTATAAATCTTTTTATGTGCCTAACTCCTGGGCCAAATGGTAAATGTTCAGCCAAGAGTTTTGCCGCCCTGGTGCCACTCCCTGCCCCTACGGGCTCTGGGGAAGGGCCCTGCACCCAGCACAGCTCGCCCTCCTGTGGGGTGCCAGACTCTTCACGGCGGCATCTCACCGTGCTTTTCATTATTTATATTTCCCTAATGATGAATAACTTTGGGTGTATTTTCCATGTATTTATTGCCCAATGATATCTATTTCTTTTTGTGAAATCTCACTTTCAATGTTTTAAAACTGACTTTTAAAAAACTGACTACTTTGCCTTTTCCTGTCGACTTTAGGAATAATTTTTGAGCAGCAGATGTAAGTTTTTCATCAGACCTGTGAATGGTGACTGCCGTTCACACTGGCCCGGCTCAGCCTGTTCAAATTTCAGTGACGAACAGAAAGTCCTCAGTGTAATGAAGTCCAACTTCACCATTTTTATTCCATGACTAGTGATTTTTGTTTCTTGCTTAAAAATATTTTTCGACAAATTATGGAGATTTTCCATTGTGTAATATGAACTTTTTTGATTATATATTTATGCATAATGTGAAAGATATTTTTTCCAAATGGCCAATTTTCTCATCATTGTGTTTGAAAAAAAGTTTTCTCTATAAACTCACATTGGTAGTTTTACCAAACACGGATGCGCTGTGTGTATTTGAGTCTATTGGAGTCCGCCCTGAGGCTTTAATCAATATGCTTAGTCTTATACCACAGTCACAGTATTGCTGTTATTATAACTTGACATTATGTCTCAATGTCAAGTTGTGAAAATTGTCCAACTTTGTCCTTATATTTCTTAACAGTGTTCTGGGTTTTCTAAGTATTTTAATTTTCCATGCAAATTTTAGAATTCCCCTAGAAACTACTGAAGCTGATTCTGATGCTAGGAAGATCAAGGCTCACTGCTGTTTAGACAGACAGTTTGCACCCAAACTAAAATAAAGGATGACAAATGTGGGTTACAGTCACAGATTCTGTGAAATTAATATGTGTATTTAGACAGTGGTCTAGACTTGTAGCCTCAAAAGGTTTTGGTTATGATTTAACTATTTCATTCATGCAAATACTTACATTGCTGGTCAACAAATATATTTTTAAAATGTTCAACATCTCTGACCAGTAGAGAAATGCAAGTTAAAACAATCCTAAGATTCCAACTTACTAGGGAAAAAATGTCAATTATTAAGAAGTTAAGCGATAACAAATGCTGACATGACTGTGGTGAAAAAGGTCCCTCCTCCACTGTTGGTGGGAGTGTAAACCAGCACAATGATTATGAAAGTCAGTATGGAGATTTCTCAGAATTGAAATTAGAAATTCCTCATGACCCAGAAATGCCTCTGCTAGGTACCTTCCCCAAAGACTTTTATACACTATACCACAGTGATACATGAATGTTTATAGCAGCACAATTCATAGCAGCTAAATCCTGCAGCAGCCTGTATACCCATTCACACATGATTGGATAAAGAAAATGTGTTATCTACATACAGTGGTACTTTGCTTCACAAATTTAATTATTTCCATTATTTTATCACAGAATTTTTTCCATAAGTCTAGTTGTAGCTGAATTGCAAGATGTAGAATGAATTCTGCGATGAGAATCATAGAAGGAATTAAGTTCATCAACCAAGGTACCACTCTATCATGGAACACTGCTCAGCTATAAAAACAATACATTTGAGAGATTTGTAGGAAAATGGGCTCACCTGGGAAATATACTGCTCGCTGCAGTAGACCTGATACGCAAGCTTAGATACCTCTCATTTAAGTGAGGCAAAGTACAAACAGCGAATAATAAAGGACAGGAAAAAAAGGGTGAGCAGGTGAATCTGTTGCAATAGGGAAGTAATTCAAGGGAAAAGGGCGAGGGGTGAAGAGGAGGGGAAGGAGAAGTGAGTGTAATAAAGGCCAGTCACAAGCAAGAACCCAATAACCCCAATGGATGTAAACAGCCTATGCATGACGTGAGCTAAGATTAACAGTAGCAACAAGCCTGAACACGGGAATGGGAAGCTAGAGGAAGTGGGGGGGAAGCGAGGAAAGGGGAGCTGATTTTAAAAAATAAATAAATAAAAAGAAACCAGCTGCAGTACGTACATGTTCTCACTGCGTGAGATGATTGTAAACTGCGCATGTACTACAAACCAGTACTAGTTTTTTAAAAAGTTAAGCATAAAACCAGGAAAAGAATAGGTGGTGAATATGTCAATGCTGAGGAAGTTCAAGATATGTAGTACCAGTGAGGAAAATAAAAAGCCATCCCTGTTTTAAATAGACATACTATTTGCTCAAATAGTGGATTTGCACAGTGGCATTCAGGTTTTAAAGTATGTATTTGCAGCTTGGAAATTCCTAATTAAAACTTTTCTATAGGAAAAACATGTCACATTTCAAGTTATCATATATTAGCATCATGTCAATTTTTTTCTATTCTTGAGAAATTTTTGTTAAAAATTTTTTTTATTAATGATAAAAAGATGCTTTCTCATTGAATGGGAAGAAATCTGCCCCCTGCTTGTTTTTGTGAGAATTCCTGAGAATTCCTGACCCATTGTTACTAGGAAAGCCTAGTGTTGCAATTTCCTGGGTTCTGAGTGGGCACACAGCGAGCTCTGGAATGCTCTGGCTTTTGCACTTGCACAGAGCTGTGAGCTGGGCCACTCCGATGAATGAGCTCACACAGTACTGTCTAATTTGTAAAATATTTGAAGGTCATTGTCCAGTTGCCAGCAGCTTGCTGTCATTCAGGCCGTAGACGTTTTAATTCATTTAATTCATGTTTCTTAAGGACAATTTCAAACAAGTGGATTATAAGTGGGGACATAAAAGTTTTCAAAACTATAAACCAAAATCAGGGGGAAAGAGTCAAGCTGGACTTTAGCAGATTAATTTTGAAAACGTAGAGTGGTCATAAGAAAGCCTAAGCAACAGCCAGACACGGGGAGCTTTCTGATTCACCTGCAGAAATGCATGCTGCTTCAATCTCTTGCTGGATTCCTTTATTACGAGCTTGTACTTTCACATTTTAAGTTTCCATCTACTGTCGTACTCTAGGTTGGATGGTGCCAGAAGAGTCTGGGGTCAAAATGGTCTAGTTTTATCTTTCTTTTTAAGAAAAGATGTAAAGTACATTAGACCAACTTACTTTCTTTAATATCTCAGACTCAGTTATAAGAAGGGAAGTTTTCTCACTATAATTTCTTGTATTTTCAGTTGACACTGGGGGCAATAAAACCTGCCTTGGCTTTGCATTTCAAAAGTTCAGCTTTAACTGGAAAAAATCTGGTTTTATACTCACTTATCACAACTAGGTGAGCAAGGTCAATTTAGTTAACTGGTCCTCTCCCTGGGTTTTCATTTTATTCTGTAAACTTTGAATGACCCTAATGATAGGTAACATGCAGAATTTTACTTTATTGGATTTTTTGTTGTTTTAAAATTAGAAGTATTATACCTTGAATGAAAAAAATTAATTATCCAATGGATGGTTGAATTATTTCACAACTGGACTTTGTCAAGTGCTTCTGCAGAATTTTGTCATAAGGCAGCCCCCTTTTCAGGCCTCCTTCTGTCCCTCTCAGACAGAAACTTTCTTTCTCTCAATAGATTTTTTTCTATTCTTAAAAAAAAGGAAAGAAAAGGAATTTCATGATTATTACATTAAAATTCCAAGTGATACTTTATTTTTAAAACCATCAGACCAATACATATGTGGTCTAGTTTAATAAATAAATGCCCATCTTTGACAGATATTTAAAGATGTTTCAGGACACAAGTCAGAAAATAACCCTGAGTTCACATTATTTTATTTAGCAAAACTTTTTTGATGCTCATGGTATTGTGGAAAAAACCAGGACCAAACTGGGTAGAAGATACACAGGCACTGAGGAGTTGGACGACAACTCTTTATTACGCTAGCAGGCTGCGGGAACTGAGCTCCAAATCACCAGCCCCACCTTGGGGTTAAACAGACACTCATACATGTTTCAGGCAGGAAGTACAAAAGGCTGCTGGCAGGTTATTTTGTGATTGGTTCCACAGGCTGGGTCATACACTGTCAGGCAGACTTGTTCTGGGCTGAAGGGGGTTTCTTATCACACAGCAGGAAGGTCAGCAGCTTTGGGTGAGTGAATAGAATCAGTCATTGTCTTTAACTGAGCCCGTCTGTCCTTGAAGCAAGTTCACAGAGCAAGGTGTGTTTTCTGGCAGAGTTACGTCTGTCTTATGAGTTGCCAGGTCGCGGGGGATCTCAGGCTGGCTGGGTGCAAATGGGCTGGGCCTGCCGTTCCTGCTCTCATCGTACTGTCAGGTCTAAGATTTCCTTCACACTGGAACCCCAGGCAGCTTCCAAGGCACTGGGGCCTGAGGCTGTGACCTCAGGCCCAGATGTATGATAGGACCTTGCCGAGAGGAGCGGATGCAAGTCCTCAGCTTTATAGCAAACATCTCAGGTCCGGCTCCCAGGAGCCTAATGCCTTGGTGCCTCTTCCTTGAAGAATTTGACGCCGTATCCTAGGGCCCCGGAAACTGTGGTGTAGACAGGAGGGCCACAAGTTTCCGGCTCAGGGAGTGCAAAGCCACTCTAGCAAACAGACTGAAAACATTCCCACTGAACCCTTCTCAGGGTGCGTCCTCTCTCCCGAGCCTGGCCGCAGTGTGACTTCATGATGGCACTTGTCCTCGGAGGCAGCCTCTCTGGATTCAACTTCTCAGGGTTTTGTGTCGCAGGGAAACCTGTGCCTTGGTGTCCTAGCGTGCAGGATGGAGGTGGTGACCAAAGTGCCATCTCGTTGCGGGGTTTAAGAATGAATGACTGACCTGTTAGTTCATCAAAAAGAACAGTCTGTGCTTTCATAATCCGATCATTTTTCATGCCTAAATCTCATAATCTGAGCAATTACTTAGAAGATAATAATACACAATATAATAACCATTGTTAATTTCCTATTATTTTGTTTTTGAAATTCTGTATCATCACTTTTATTCTTTTTTAAAATAAAATTTCAAAAATTTAATAAAATAAATTTTTAAAAATTTAAATAAAAAAAAAAAAAGAATGAAGACTTTACTCTTTGTGGCCCTTTAGACCGGTAATGACCTGGCTGTGGAAGGTCTACCTCCAGACAAACTATTATTATTATCTAATCTAATCTATTATCTATTATCTAATCTAATCTAATCTAATCTATTATCTTGCTTGTCCGGAGTTAGTCCTTGAGTCCTTCCCAGATGGGATGGTTTGGAAATAAGTGAGCCAGGCTTGATGTCACACACCTGTAACCCCAACAGAGGGAGGCTGAGGCAGGAGGATCACCAGGAGTTCTAGGCCAGCCTGGGCTACACAGTGAGCTCCAGATCAGCCTTCACTACATGACAAGATCCTGGCTCAAAAGAACAAAACAAAACAAAAGATACATTTAAGAAGTGAAATTTCTGGTGGATAACATTGAATTTTACAAACGGCAAAGGATTTTTTGAGGTTACCATTTGTCGGAACTTCTTATCTATACTTATCCTCTGTTTCTCTGAACTACTTAGAAAACTTTATTTTTCATCCAAGCTGAGAGTCCTCTTGAAGTTTGGAGCTGGGGAGCTGGCGCATGTAGGGAGAGGCTGAGTCACCTTCTGGGCAGTAGACACAGCTTTTCTAGGGCCCCCACCCCACCCCATATCGTGGTTACTTCTGAGGCTGGTTCCTTGCTTTGGTTTTGAAATTCTCTGCACGTAACTGGTTGATAAGCCCTTCTGATAAGCATCTCCCAGACGCATCTAGTGGCATCTGGGAGCTCAAGCCCCATGATGTCTGGATCGTTTGGAACTAGAAGTGCCATCATGTTGGGAAATAAACAGCAGTTTTCATTATTCAGCTTGAGCAACTAATGTTAAAACAGACAAACCATCTCAAGTGCTTGTTCTCACAGGGACCATCCAGCGTTGTCCTTAGGCTTAAATATTTATGTACTGAGTTCAAGATTTCTTAGTACACGACTTACAAGTCACGTTGACCAAGTCATGGATTTGGCTGAAGTTTCGTGGTGGGCGGAGTGGTCATTTGGCAGATGTCTCTGCGTGTTTAAAATAAAGAGGGGCTACCTCTGCAGACAGTCTCAGGACAGCAGAAACCCAGGAGAGCCGAGACCTGTTCTTGGCCTGGCCACTGGTGTGGGACTGACTCCCTACAGCCCTTCAGTTGGGGGTAAGCACTGTCTCTTACCTGAAGTTTGTAATAAGAACAGGGCCAGCAATTTGTACTTAAAGGCGCTTTCTTGGAGATGTTTAGGGTTGCTGTGTCTGCTCCTGTGTATCTACGTTTCTATGTTGGTTCCATCCCTCTCCTGATGTTTTAAGACAAAAAAATTAGGAAATGATTCTTTCGCTGAAAGAAAAATGAAAAAAGATTGAATTATTATTCACGGAACTTCAACTATTCTCCAAAACCCTTTGGTGATCCTCAGGAACAAGCTGAGGCAGGAACAAATATTTGAGAGTTTGGGGTAGTTTTGGATAAGTTTTAATGCTGTAGTTCTAGTTTTTCTTTATTGCTTGGCTGTTTTGTGATGACTGCTGGCTCATGTGTGGGGCAGAAGTATGTGTTTTTATATAATACTGCATTTTCTAGAGGCTATGGAACTTTATGACTTTAATTTTTTAAAAGAATAATTCATTTTCTTTCCTCTTGATTTGGGCTCTTTGAGCACATGCTCAAGTGATTGGAAAAACAGAACGGTCAGACAGCCTGATCACCGGCAGGGTGATACGGCCCCAAAGAGCCGCAGGAATAAATGCACAGCTGAAATTTGCTGTCGGATACATGTGTACTTAATGAACATGTGTTGATTGATTATTGTCCTTAGAAGAAGAGCTCGAATCTGTAAAAATCATGGCTACATAAATATTTTGTTTGTGACTTTGTGTGACTTATTTCTTCCTGGAGACACAGATTCTTCTCCCCAAATCTGAGTCCCATCCAGCACGGCACACCATCTATCGCAGCAGAGAAAGTCGCCCCGCCAGGGTCATCGATTGCTCTGATCAACCTCAACAATGAATGACCTACACTTGCTCTCGACTTATACACCAAGTGCGGGGCTTTGGTCCTTGGCGATTCTAACCATTCCCATATATTTCACAACAGCGCGAGGTAACAAGTATAGTTCTACGGCCATTATTTTAAAAATTGTAATTCCAAGAGCATTTGTTTTAAACTGTCTGCTTCTGATTGTTCCAGCTGAATTATCAATTGGAAAAACAATTGTTTGCTGTGCAGTTATTCTTCATCACATGTCTGAAAAGAAGAAATTTTCCGTAATAAATATGTAACAATTTCCCGATATTCAAATAAGCTAGAATTTAGCTCAATGCCTGCAGGTGAGAGGTGTTTCAGGCATTTGTTGACTGACACGTAATTTGTTTAGGTAGACAAGGATGCTTTTCCACTGTAGCAGTGGAAAATTAATTTATTCATCTATGCTACCCGACAAAGCCTTTCATAAAAGATCTTAATCATTTACTTAGCCTTTCTCCAAATACCACAACTTACAATTCATTTTAAAATTTAATTTTAGGTGGAAATGTCAAGAGTATTGGAATTATAACCTTCTCATATGATCATTTAAGGGCCGTCTGTGTATTTCATTTGCAGTTACATCATTATCACTGAGTCTGGAAAATGAAGCTTTGATTGTGAAATGTCCAAAACACAGAAACTCCCCTCACCCTGTGAAATGGTATTATCTGAACACAAATGAAAGCATTTCTACCCAGAGAAGTAAGAGAGTCTTTGCCTCGGGGGAGAAGCTTAAGTTTTTACCTGCCCAAGTGGGTGATTCTGGAGTTTATGCTTGCGTCATCAGAAGGTATGATCTGGGAGTCACCTTAGTCTTTGCTCCTGTCATCTGTGTGTGTGTGGGATCTCAGCCTGCTGACCTTCACCTCCGTCTCTACTCCCTTGTGGGATGTTGAATTTGTAAACCGATCGGAGTGAAAGAATACTTTAGGAACTTAATTGCTATGATATTTGATCAGACCATTACAGCAGAGGTAGCATTTGAAGAAATGGCTAAGGATTCATTTTTAGAGCCAGCAGAGGGGCTAGGCTTTATCTCAAGCATTACAAAAAGTATTCAATACTCTAGATTTGAGTAATTATTTTCAGTAAGAAAAGAACCACTGTATATCGTTGCCTTAAGAAGAAAAGCAATACTGAGTGAAAGCTAGAGCCAGGCGAAGCTCTTTCACGGTGCTGAGTAACTTTATAATTACCTTACCTTAATAGTCCCAGCAGGAACATAACCAGCTATATCAATGTCACCATCTATAAAAGACCCACAGATTGCCACATTCCAGATTATTTGATGTACTCAACAGTCACTATATCAGAAATAAATCCCAGAATATATTGTCCCAACATGGACCCCTACAATTGGACTGCACCTCTTCAGTGGTTTAAGGTACAAGGACATTTGAGTGGGAGGGGGAGATATCAATGAAAATTGCACAGTTAAAATAGATACAAAAGAAGAATGACTGAACAGCGAGGGGGTTTTTGTTGTTGCAGAACTGTGAAGCTCTTCAAGGACCAAGGTACTTGACACACAAGTCGTTTTTATTCATCAACAATGTGGGACCTGATGATGAAGGTGATTACACGTGTAGATTTACACACAGTGAGGATGGAGTCCATTATAACGTGACAGCCACCAGGTCGTTGGTTGTTAATGGTAAGCTGGGACCCGCAACACAATCAGACACTGAAACCAAGACGCCCACTGAGTCCCCTGCCCGGGGCCCTTCGCCCTGTTGCTCCTGCTATCGGGGACATTTCCTGATGCTCTAGCGAGGTTTTAGAAATGTGAAGGGAAATCACTGATCCCAAACCACACCTGTGTCTTTTTCTGACTTCCTTTTCCAAAGATGAAGCGGTCTGAATGCTAATGGCGTGCACTGTCCTGAATGGCTTTATAACCGTCCTTGGGGGCTTGGGCCCCAGGCCCTTCACATCCCCAAACCCTCACACGCTCAAGTCCCTCGTGTCAAATGGCACCGTGTCTGCATAAAACCCATGCACACTGCCCGTCTGTGCCATCCCTAGTGACTTATGGTACCTAACACAATTTACACGCTGTGTCACGTAGTTGTCATGCTGCTTTGTGTAAGGAGTACTGAGAAGAAATCATCCGCACCTGAGCTGGCCGGGAGCAAGTTTCTTTCCCAATACCTTCAACCCTTAGTTGGCTGAATCTGGAAATGCGCCCCCTGCAGTTGTGGAGGAGAGAAACGAGTGTGATTAAAAACAGGGCGCCGTGATCTTCACCCTGGCGTGCGGTGCTTTTGGCGGGACCCATGATCTGAAATGGGCTGCTTAATTCTAAAAGCCATTTTCCCCAAATATATTTAAAACTTTTTAAAGACTGTTTAAAGGGGAAGAGTTCACAGACATAGATGAATGAATGCATCAAATGTACACCAGGTGGTCCATGATGACAATGAAGGAGCCAGGCTGCACAGTTAAAGTTTCAGGCCAGCATCTGTTTTAGTGACATAAAAGACAAAAGAAAGCGTCATGGTGCATCATAGAGTATTACGCGTTTTTAAAAATTAAGTTTATCGGTACTATTTAGGTACCATGGTGATGGCGTTTATCGGGGGGAGTTTGTACCTGTACGTGCTATGTCTTGGCTCTTTTTTCCCCATTTGCCCTCCCTCTTTTCAGCTCCTGTCCCCTCATGGCCAGGAGCATCTATGCTTTGTTTTCATTTTTTCTTCTTTTCTCATTTTTTCCTTATCCTTCCTTCCTTCCTTTTCCCCTTCTCCCTCCCTCATCCCCTTCTCCACTGGAGCGTTTTCTTCCTATTTCACGATATCTATTATGTACAATTTGGCCCTTATTTACAACTAACATGTTCTGTTTGTTTCTGGTGTGTATGTGCCTACTTGCGCTGACCAGAAAAGATTGAGAGCATTGCTGTTAAATAAGACGCAAAAACGTGAAAGGACAAACTCCGTGCTCCCCAGTGCTCCCTTAGTACTTACACTCACCTTCTGTTTTGAATTTTAAGACAGGCCAGGAGTGTCTATGCTTCCGGTGATTCTGGCCCCTTCACAGAACGAAACAAAGGAAGTGGAGATGGGTAAGAGAATTGTGAAAGAACGCTGGGGATTTCTTCCTTGGGACCTGGCACTGGTGTGAAGGGCTCTGCCCATGCTCGGGTCGCTGGTGCAGGATGAGAGGGGTCCCCAAGTGAGCCCATGGTGTGGGAGGATGGTGACCTGCCCCAGCTGCATGTGACTGTTTGAACCACGTCACAGCAGCACACAGGGCTGACAGCTGCATCTCATTTTGCAGTTCACGGTGCTTTGTGTTTGCAGCGTGTTTCGTTCTGACCTCTACCGTAGAGACACGCACCATCCCCACTGTGTTTTTGAGAAAAGTCAGGCTCAGAGATGTTCAAGGGGACATCCAAGGTCAGGGGAAACTTGCAAAAGGACTTCCCGGCTCTTCTATGCTGCCTTTCTGGGCACTCACTGGGGATGGGTAGGATCCGGAGGTGCCAGCAGCAGAAACAGCACCCTGGGTTCTGGTCCTACCCGCCCCCAGGCACGGCTGCGGCCACCAAGGCCCACACTCGGCTGCACCGGGAGCAGGGCTTTTCCTGGTCCTCCAGACTTCGTCCGGGCTTTCCTCCTTCCCAGGGCTCAGGCTGTCTTCACTCACGCGCTGCCCCCGCCCTTCCCTTCCTGAGAGCGGGCTCTGGGAGTCCTTCTTCCCTCACGTCCTGCACAATGTTTCCACGCACAGTGTGACATCGTGCTCCGCATTCTCTCCCTCGGCCTTCCAAGCCTCTGCATTTGTCTCTCTGGCAGTATCCTGCGACCCGAGGGCAGCAATCATTCCTTCCTCCCCTCCCAGAAGAGCTCCTCATGCCACTCACGATGGGACCCGGGCTCAGAGAGGGTTGTCCAAATGCAGGTCCAGGGCCAACAAAAGCCCTGACACTTTCAGTTCTAAAGGAGGAGGTCTCAGGTTCCAAGAGTGGGGTTGCACCATGGAGATCGCTCTTTCTGGACATGCCGGTTGGATGAGGGGCTGGCTGGGCAAAACTAAGGGAGCTCATGGAGAGGGGAGGAGAATGCAGCGGAGCACAAAGCTGTGGAGGGGAATCAGGTGAAACTAGCTCCAACTTCCGGCAGGCCGTGGAAAAGCTCCCTGCCTTTCGTTTTCCTGGAGGTGAGAGAGTGGTGGGAGCCAAGCTGTGCACTGAGGTGAAGGAAGAGAGAGAGACATGGAGAGGGCAGAGAAGGAGGAGCTGGAGCCGAGGGAGCCGATGGGAAGAACTGCGGGGCAGTCAGGCCGTCATAGACTCCTGTTGCCTTGAATGAAATGAAATGCTGCTCGCAGAATTTAATTTGATTGGTGGATTTGTTTGCTTCTCACCCAGGGGATGCAGTAAACATCACCTGCGTGGCCTGTTTTGGGAGAGGGAAGCAGTTCTTGACTATTATCCTGTGGCAAGTGAATGGGAGTAACGTCATGGACCTGGGTGTATCAAGAATTCAAGAGGAGCAAGGGACATATGAAAGGTATTTTTGTGTGAAGGCAACGCATTCTCCCTCCCTTCCCAACAATTAGCACCTACAAAGGAAGCATTAATGTAACAGTGGCCAGGCGTGGTTGTGCACAGCTGTCATCCCAGCCCTGGGAGGTTGAGGCAGGACTGCAAGTTTGAGTCCTACCTGGGTGACTTAGTGAGACTCTGTCTCAAAATTTAAAAAAAAAGACAAACAAAAGAGGCTCTGTGGCAGACAATCTGTGGGTGTGATCCCCAGACTGGCACATGCATACACACACACACACATACACACACACACACATGTAACAAGTTGCCTTCTCAATTCTAGCAATGATACTTGTCTCAGTGCCGTGTTAAGAATAACCAAGGTGAAGAAAGAAGATTTGTCCCTGCAATACAGCTGTGTGGCTGCGAATTTCGATGGGATAAGGTGGCGCACTATAAGGCTGATAAAGAAAAAGCCAAGTAAGGAGTGTTTGTGAGACGCTGGTCGCCCAAGTTTGCCGTAGCCATTGTAAGCTGAAGTGCTTCTCAGAGGACAGAGACCCTGTCAATGAGCCGTCACACACAATGCGCCCCTCCTTTTAGAGGTGCTATTTGTGTTCTGGCCTTTTGGAAAATCTACTTCTTCCTTCTCCTCCTCCTCCTCTTCCTCCTCTTTTACCTCCTCCTCTTCTTCCTCCTCCTCTTCCTCCTCCTCTTTCTCCTCCTCTTCCTCCTCCTCTTCTTCCTCCTCCTCCTCCTGCTTCTCAAACTCCTCTCAAACCCCAGCTGTTTCTTTGGCCACCTCTTCCCCTCCCGGCCATAGGGAGCCAAGGGAGGACACATTGTCTACAGAGAGCTCAAACCAGGAAGAGAGCTCCCTGGGAGTCCTTGTGCTTTTCCTTGTCCCCAACAGCGCCACTGGACATTGGTTCTGCAAGGATCCTCAGCAGGGACCTCCTGGCCTCTCACCCTGCTGTCCCGGCCTGTTCCTCCGACCCTGGCCTCTTGTCTGTGTGCTCCCCCGATCTTTGTGTTCTCCGCCAAAGTCTTTCTGTTTGTTAGGTGAGGGGTTTGGCCCCATAATAAAGCGGAGGGAGAAGTACAGGGTGTTTTCACACCTCTCACTCCAAGAGGGGCAGTGCAACTATGCAGAAATCACCCAGGATTTGCCAAGTAGCCAAGAAGAGAGTTGAGCGCTGAGCTCCTACCCACATGTGGGCGACAGACAGACAGACAGACAGACAGACAGAGGCTCTGAGGATTGGAGTGGTCATGGGTTTCTATCTGAGGTGGGCTTTGCCTCTTTTGCCCTTGTTTTAATATTGATGCTGACCCCTGATTTGTAAGGTCATATAAAATAGTCACGACTCACATGGATGAATCTGCCATCTTGTTCAGCAGGACACTGGGCTTGAGCTGATAGCTGTGTCCCCAGGATAACTGTGGACCATGCCCAGGGGTCACGGGGTGGGGGTGCGACCTCAGGCAGAGGGAAGCTCCGCACCCCCTGTACCCTCCACCCGCAGTTCCTTCCCGTCCCCCCCTGCACCGTGCTTGGGTTATCATTTACGAGCCATCTCTCGTCACCTGGGCACTGCAATTGTCCTTTGTGTGTGTGTGATTTTTGTACTTTCTAGGTTATTTGTATTTCAACTGTTTTTCTTTAAGTCAACACAGGTGCACAGTTTCGACAACTGTAAATTAAACAAAAACTATCTGTGCTGCTATTGAATTGTCACAGTGAACTCTTATATTTCTGAAATGACAGGGTTTCTTGAATCTAAATAAGAAAAACTTAAAGAGCTTATCTTCAAATGATTAAATACTATTAAATAAACAAAGCTCATGATAATAATAGGACACACGCATATACATTATTTTCTATGTCCTGGACCTTAATTATTTTACCTTTAAATGTCTCAATTGCTTTCTCAGTACTCCAGGAGTGAAAGGTGATTGCTGCCTCTAATTTTGTAGAGAAGGAAAGGAAGGTGAAGATAGCTGGGTCACTTGCTATGAACCACAGTTAGAGCCAGGATTCCCGGAGAGCCCATTCATTTTATCAACACTTATGGGAATTACTTGGTGTTTCAGTATCAAACACAAGAACTACCTAAAGATTTATGAAATCATTAGCATTTAGGCCAATATTGAATGTCAGGTTTTTTCAACATCTTGAACCACTTTCTTTCTCCCACCGAGGCATCATTCACCTGCACAGACCCCCCCGAGAAAGGCACCGCCCTTGCATGTGTCCTTGGGGGCCATTGGGGAGTTTGCCATTGAAGTGGTAAGCACCCCGCTGATTTTCAGTTCTTCCTGTCCGCTTCAGACCACGTCATCTTGCTCATCCTTGATTTCGTAGTGCTGGTGCTCAGACAGCTGATGGACCCCTGGGAGTGGTAGAAGAATGCATGAACACTGGCGTGGACAGTGATTTTGGTTGTCACATCTGCGACCCCACACAAGGAAATAAGGACTAAAATGAAAAAGAACCGTAACACCAAACCTCACTTGTGGTTCTTGTCATGTTTATCCTTGAGCAGGACCTTTTCTAAGATAAGACAGGCAACCATTCTAAGAGCCAAATAAGCCTAAAACAGCCAAGGGTCCTCTGAACGACCACAGCTCCTGCCACCTGACTTCTGCACATCAGTTGCTCGCACCTTTGCTGAGGCCAGGAGCGTGCAGGACCCTTCAGTAATGGCCCCATGAGGTCCAGCATAAGGGAGGAAGGACCCGGTGCAGGGCTGGAGCTGGTGACCGACCCTCCATCCAATGCACTGCATAGTCTCACTGGCTGTCGCTTCTACCTTGCGTCTGACACCCTCCACAGCTGTAGGAAGTCCCCCAGACCTGCAGACCCGTGTTCCTTAATTTTCCAGAAAACACGAGGTTTGTCCATTTCCTTTGCATTATCACATGACTCCAAGTCCACTTCATCTTGCACCCCCAAATAGTGTACCGCATTCTATGCTGAGACCCTGCAATCTCTCTCCACAGAAACCAGCTTTCCACTACCATCAGCTTCATCTCACCTGAAAAACACTTTCACTGTCAGTGATCAAAGTGACACTCTCCTTTAGCCCTGTGACCTTCTCAGTAGAGCAAAAGCTTAGCGGGGAGTTTAAGTCCAGTCAGATCTAATCTGATCCATTTAGTAATCCCATCTTTTACCAGGGCCCCCATGGGACACTCGGGATCCTTAGCAAACACATTAGCATGTCCACACTTCTGCTCACAGCTTCCTCTCTGGCTAAGGCCGTTTCCTTTTTGGCCTTGTCCCTGCCAGGACCTCCTGACCTAGCCCAACGTGGGGCGAGTTTTCCTAAATGCTGCCATCATCCGAAACCATAGCTTTGCCTTATTTTAGTTAGGTGTCCATGTGGCTTTGCCCTCTGACCCTCGAGAATCCACTGTGATACCTAATCTGGTGCCTTGTATGCAGTAGGGCTCAGAAGCATCCATTTACCCATTTTTAAAGGGGCTGTGGAAATTCTAGGTGCAGCTCTCAGGTGTGAATCTCATACACCCAGTGGAGGCTGGCACCCCTGCATTTAGCCATTTTATCTCATCTTGTTCTCCTTGCCATGTCTTTTGATAGCTGGTCCTCGAAGTGTCTACTACATAGCTGCAGGCTGTGGTACCCTGCTGATGCTAATCATGGTGATAAGCTTGAAGGTGTTCTGGATTGATCTGAGTCTACTCTGGAGAGACCTAGCCAGACCTTACAAAACACGGACTGGTAAGTGGTCAATTCAAGGGTTTCCTCAAAAATGCCTATGATTATTATCTCATTAAACTCTTTTCGCTGTGCTGCCAGCTCGGCCTGTGTTTCTGTGCTCTTTGGTTTTCTGTGCTTCTTCTGAGTCTTCTCAGAGACTGTTTTCCACACAGCTCTGCGGGTCCCTGAAACTCTGAGCTCCACCTCTACGGCTCCACCTTCCTCCCTTCCCTGCTAGGCCTGGTGCCGCTGCCAGCTCCCTGAAGGATCTTTCTCAAGCCCAGGAAGGTTTCTGTATTTTGGGAAATGTGTTCTGGTAAATCTTGATAAAATAAGTCACAGAACTGTCCTAGTTTCCAGATGTGAGCAGGTGACACAGGTGTGTCATGCCCCCATTCAGCAAGCATCCCCACAGGAAGGAGGACGGCTCTGCCCGCCGAGGAGGACACTAGGCTTTCACTGAGGAGCAAGCATAGGCTGGAGTTCAGTACACGGCCCATGCCACGAGTACCTAAGCCTTAGAGTTACGGGATTCAGAGGCCTTCAGCGACCGCCTCGCTCAGCGTTGTCAGCCTTTGGGACTTCCTTCCTCCACGGACCTGCAGTGGTCCCTGTCCCTTACCCTTGGCTTCCATTCCTATGGTTCCAAAGCTAACTAAGACCCAAAAACTTTCCTTGGAAAATTCAGGAAACATATAAAACACCAGTTATGACGTGCATACCTTTCTGCGTGGCATGAGGACAACTTGCAAGGCCCCAGTCCGCCCCCCCACCGTGCGTCAAACCACCCCTCAGCCCCTCTCACCCATGCCGTCCATGTCGGCTGCCCGGGCGTCAGTGTCTCGGTCGTCAGGTGGGCGGTTGTGACGTGGCAGTGCTCTTGTTCAAGCAACCCTTACTTGACCTCCCTGGGGTCTCCAGGGCAGGAGGAGAGCTGCTGGTGACTTTGTCACCATCAATAGTTATGATTTCCTTCTTTAAGTTCTTATCGTTAAGCTCTTACTGTGCCTGACCCATGAGTTTATTGTAAGTGAACACGGCACATACTGCCTAGGAACTGGTACTGTCATGGTGTCAGGCAGCGGCTACATGACTCAGAATGCATCCCCTGAAGGTCATGGGGTCCACTGTCCAGGGAAAGGGAGAGATGGCACCAAGGCCCACCAGGCACAGATCTAGGACCCTGTCCATTGCTACAAATGCTCAGTGATAGACACACATTCCAGCCTGACCACACAGCTTAATCTAGCCTGGACAAGCTCTGGTCTGTTTGCTGTCACTCAGTCTGAGGCAGTGCAAGTGGAGAAGGCTTTGGGACTAAGACTCCATTGCCTGATCACAATTTGGGGCAGTGGATTGTCTCTGTCCTCTGCTTGCAGAATATTTGAAGCATGAGGTACATGCACCAGCACCGCATGACTTGGTGAAGAAAGACTGCTAAGCATCAAATGGAAATCTTCAGGACCGAACACTGAAATTGTCCTTCTTGGTTTTGTCCCCAGATGGAAAGCTCTATGATGCTTACGTTGTATACCCGAGGGACCAGATGGGCAGTTCCAAGGGGAACAGCTCTGTGGAGTACTTTGTTCACCAGATTCTTCCCAGCGTTCTTGAAAATAAATGTGGATACTGCTTATGCATTTATGGGAGAGACCTGCTCCCCGGAGAAGGTAAAGCTGCCTGCACACGTCAGAGGCAGAAGTTCCACTTGGCGAAAGCCTGAGGCTAACTGGACCTTAGTCCTGCAGTAGAAAAGGAATCCTGTTGATGAACGAGACCTTAACACCAGAGGTCCTGCAGGAAGAGCTTCTTCTCTGTTCTGCTCCTCTCTGTCATTGTTCCTCTCCTGAATGTCAGCCTGGGGATTTAGCTCAGTGGCATAAGCGCCTGCCTTGCAAGCTCATGGTCATGAGTTTGATCTCTGGTACTGATTAAAGAAAAAAAAAGGATGTCAGCCCTGTGACAAGCTTAGAGCAGTGTGGAGCCAGGCGTCCTTAACCTTGCGGAACTGGCTGGCCCTGGCCCTGCTTTGTTTCCTCTGTCTCCGCCAGGATGACTCTGACCCTTCACTGCCCGCAGAAGGTTTGAAACCGGACTGAGAATTTGAAGAACTGGGTTCTGTCAGTCATGGGCACTAGCTAAAAAACGTAAAGCGCTAGAGCGCCTTCATTTTCCTTAGGTCGAGGAAAGGTTTTCCAACGTATTCTCAGCAGAATAAGGAAAGCCATGGCCCCTTTTCTTAATGTTTTCAGCCACTGTCAGGGACTTTGGACAGTTTGTCATAATGCCAGCAATTTCAGTAGTTACGTTTCTTGTTCCTTCCTCTACTTATGTCAAGAAACTTTTAACTCTCTCAGTGAACTCTTCTTCAGTTCTTTAAAGATCAGGGAAGATTTGGGCTGTGGACGGGACCCAGAGAGCGGGAACAGATGACTCACAGCGTTTTGTTTAGCATTCCAAGCCAGCACTCCAGCCCGGAAGAGGGGTAAATCCCCGTAGTTTGAAAGGCAGAGGCCGAGTTGAGTTTGGTTCCCTCTGGAAGATCCGGTAGTGCTAACCGCCTGCTAAAGGCTCTGGAGGCCTGAACATGTACAGTTCAGGAGGGCACAGTTCCACTCTCCTCAGGGGGAGCCCTGGCTTCCCCAGGTGCCCAGTGACCACCTGCAAGGGGAAAGTAGTAGGTGATGGCCTCAAGTGCTATTTCCACATCACAAGTGTGCTCAGGCACCTTGGGGTCCCCGGTGGTCTGTGAGGCCACCCTGTGCATCACAGCTGGCCACAAGCTCTTTGTCCCTTCACTCTCAGCCTGTGGAGCTAATTTCAAGCTACTCTGCCCCCCAGCTAGCTCAGCTACTTGGACGTTCCCTGCTCATAGACATGTGCCGCCCTCCCTGGGCAGCACCATGCTAGCTTGGGTTGGTTTCAGGTCCCTTGCCCTCGGTGCTGGTCCCCTGACCTTACCATGCCTTCACCCAGGTAGAGCAAAACCCAGCAGCACACTATCGAACTCCACTGTCCCCTAGAAGAAAAGGCCAGGCTGGCCGGGCAGCATGTCTGTTCCCATGGTGGCTGCCTTCCACCTGCACACAGCCTCATCCAGAGTGAGGGTCCTGGCCAGCGGTCTCCGTCCCACACTGCCTCACACTCATCTCGCTCGGACTACCAGTGCTTGAAGCCTGCGGCAGCCGCTCTGCAAGCTCTCTAGCTACTTGGTTGTGGCTGTGCTTCTTTAACACACTTCCGCCTGCCACGTGAAAACAGGGCGACACGCATGGCTTTGTAGGTCCATCCAGAGCCCACAGGGTCACCGAGAAATTGATGCTCAGTTACTCTGCCTGAGAGCTGAGCTTCCTCCGGCTTTCTCTAGTCTGGCTCAAACCAGCTCCTGCAATAGAGATTGTTAGGGCGTGAAGTGGACCTAGGACCTCCCTGGAGCCTATGGTCAGTTGGAGGGCGGGGTGGCCAGGCTTCCTGAGTTTGTAATCTCCGATCTGAGTGTTCATATGTGGAGCTTCTTTGCAGCACAAAAGCAGATATCAATACTGAGATGCAGTAATCCAAGGAAATTCCTGGGAGCCTGCATTCCAAGCCACCCAGGAAATTACAGGGTAGACGGTGGGTCCCACATCCCCATCTGGCTGGAAGATTGTCTCAGGACTGATCTATCTGGGAGCAGAGAGGGCACTGGGCTGACATTCCTGGGGGGAAATGGATGAGAAGAATGAAATGGGCTCTCTACCCAGGTTCATTTCCACTCCCTCAATAAGAAAGTTGATGGTATCAAAATCTCACCCCCATTTATAACAAGAGAATTTTTAAATGTTGAGAACATTTATGACCTAAGCATTAGGTGTAAACAAGCAGTGATATAAAATCTCAATCTCTTTTTCCCGTGACCAGACGTGGCCACCGCGGTGGAAGCCAGCATCCGAAAGAGCAGGCGGCACCTGTTTGTCCTGACACCACATGCGTCACACAGCAAGGACTTCACCTACGAGCAGGAGGTGGCCCTGCACTGTGCCCTCATCCAGGGCGACTCCAAGGTGATTCTGATAGAGATGGAGACAGAGGGTGAGCCCAGCGGACTGCAGGCGGCAGGGCTTCAAGACGCCCTCAGCCACCTTGTGCAGGTGCAGGGCACCATCAAGTGGAGAGAAGACCATGTGGCCAACAAGCAGTCCTTGAACTCCAAGTTCTGGAAGCATGTTAGGTACCAAATGCCAGCGCCAAGCAGACCCCCGCAAAGAGGCTTCCAGAGAGGCTTCCTGATGCAGGAACAACAGTGACACTCCTTTGGGTTGCCATGGCATCAGCTACTAGCAGATCTAAGCGCAGGGAGGGTTGGTGACCTGGCACCAGGTACTGGGGATCATGGGCAGGCGTAGGAAAGTGGGGGTTATTGGCCCTCCTGCGCTATCTAGTGACTTGACTTCCATCTTCCTGATTCTGGCGGATACGCCATGTCCTGAAACGTTCGCCCTCAACCCTCCGCCTTCATTTCTGTTTTTCATGGTGACCTGTGATCTTTATACAGTGCTTTTATTCTTTCTCATTTTCTGTCTTTCTTTCTCCTCCCTCTCCCCTCTCCCTCTCCCCACCTGCTCTGTTTGGGGGAGCGGCGGACTGAACCCAGTGCATCTGCATGCTAGGCAAGTGCTCTACCTAGCTGACCCCCAGCTTACCTGACCTGACCCCCAGCTTACCTGAGCTGACCCCCAGCCCTTTTCTCCTCTTCTATTTCTCCTCATCCCACATCAATAATCTGCATGTGGATGGCAAACAGAACCTTCTAGAGTTACATCTTGGTCCCATCTCAAAGAATATCCTGATCCCCATGGAGGAAATCAATATTATAAAACACAATCCTGGCATGCCATTATTTCCTTGTTATGTTTTATTTGTTTGTTGCTTGGTTTTATTATCTCGAAAGTCCCAATTTGTGTTAAGACACCTCATCCAAATTATGATTAAAATTTGTTTTTTTGCTCTAAAGTTTGCTCTTATATAGTTTCATTCCATTGAAAAAATTATTTTCTCACTGTAAAATTGACAAAGGCCTATTACAGAAGAGCAGAAATTATAAAGGAAAAGAATAAAAATCATTCCTAAAGGCATCATCTTAAGATTACTGTTGCTACATTGTCTTCTACTGTAAAATTTTATTTTTCATTTTTATTGTTGTTTTGTGCTGTTGAAGACGGACCCCAGGACCTGGCCTAGCCCCATGCCATTACCACTATGCTACATCCCCACTGTACGTGCTGTACCGCTTGTAAATGCTCAGTGGTAAGGGCTGCATGGTTTCAAAAATGATCTCAATTTAAAAAAAATTGGTCTTTTTTAAAATAAAAAAATTAAAAATCATTTACAGAGATAGAATTACACCATATTATGTGGCCTAGCTTAAACATAAAGCACCCACCACAGGCTCATAGCTGGAGGCTGCTAACATCATCGATGAGTTTATGGCCTGATGGGCTGTTAGGAGCTGGGGCCTAACTGGATGTGCCAGGTCACTGGGTGGGCCTTTGAAGGGCACACCCCGGCCCAGCTCAGTGACGGTGAACTGTTCAGAGCGTTCAGAAATAACAAATAGGCTGCCATGGCACAGGTTCCGTAGGTTCACCTCCACTCTCCTGGCTCCTTTCCTGACTCTCTGGCTCTCTCTGTCTTTCCTTCTGCTGTATCTCTGCCATGAGGTGAAGTTTTCTTCCATCCTGCCCTTCCACCGTGATCTTTCTGCTTCATCACAGGCTTCATGCAAATGGAGCCAGCTGACCATGGACTGCAACTTCTGAAACCATGAGCCAAAATAAGCCTTTTCTCTTTTAGATTTTGTAGGTCAGATGTTTTGTACCAGCAACAGAGAAGTGAGTTTTACATTTTCTATCTAAAATCATAATGAAAATTATTGGCATGCCATTGAATTTTTTTAAACATTTAAAAATATTCACAATGTTCCATTTCATGGCTGTACTAGATTGGATGGAACTGAAAAAGTCCTCATTATAAATAATTCTGCCATGGCCGTATTGGTATACCTTGTACCTCTCAATGAACATGTTTATTAAAAAATTTGAGACTGCTTCATGTTAATATTTGTGTTAAATTACTAGAATGTTTTTGGCAAAATATGTGGGCAGGATGAAGGTAACTTGTAGCCAGGCATCCTCTGGCCACTCCCTGCAGGACAGCACACAATTCAGGGCCACAGAGGCCCATCGGGGTATCACTGGCTGAGAGTCCACTTGAACCCTCATCCCTGGGGACGTGTGTCCTTGATCCCACCCTCACTCTGGTCATAGCACCCCATGGCCTGAAGGGGATGTAGGCAACACTTCCAAGTTTGCAAGCAGGTAATAAGATCCTACCTTAGTTGAACCACTAAATCAGTTAAATGAGTTCATATTCTGCTGTCAAGAGAAAGTGGAGTGACACAGAGACTGTGTCATTGAACTCACTGTCCTCCAATGCCTGTTCTAGAATCCTGACTGAAATCGCACCTCCAGAGCGCTGTCTGATGTGTCTACAGCTAATCTTCTTTCTAGAAACCCTGTATTCTTAACCCACAGCCTCACCTCGGGTTACCAGATGAAAGAAGACATCAGTTAAAGTTGAATTCAGAGCATAGAATTTCATATGAAGTTGATATCAGATTCAAATTTAGACACCCTGCATCATGATTTGCTAAATGTGACTACTGTGGTAGATTTTTGTACTTTTATGTGTCACTGTCAGACACTGAAGTAGCAAGTAATGGAACAATGAAAAGGACACAGCATATTTGATTGGTTTCCACCATATAATTTGGAATCAATCTATGAATTTCTGTTTTGATTCACCATCCATGTGGCTGCTATGGCTTGTATCTAATGTCTCCTCAAAGCCTCATGTGGTCATAGGGTAGGGTTTCTCAGTGGTGGATCTAGCGTGTGATGCTGGGACCAAGGATGTGTGATTACTAAATTAGTCCACTGATTGGTTTGACATAGTTCTGGTATAGTTACTCATCCTGGTTGTGAGTGAGTAAGCCTGAATAAAATAGAAGGACAGAAAAAAGGTTGTTGCTTGTCACTTGCTGCTTTGCTGCCTTCTGCCCACCATGAACTGTTTCTCCTCTGCGATGCCCCTCTGCCATGCCACCTGCCCTGGAGCCAGCCAGCTATGAACTGAAACCTCTACTAACTGTGAGCCAAATAAACCTTTCCTCTCTAACTTTGGGTGTTGGATATTTTGTCTCAGCAACAACAAAAGTAATGAAGATGGTGGTCATGAATCCCTTAACTTCTCCAAAGCCTGGTTCCCTTAGTGAAAATGAGTGTAAAGTACTAACCACTTTGGATTTCTATGTTAATGCAAATATAGAATATTTGAGCCACAGGGAAAAAAATCAATAAGCAGCAGTAGTTGTAAGTACTTCAGAAACCTCTCTGTGTCTGTTCCATTGTTGATTATAGTCTGTGGCTTCTTTCAGTGAAGGTCCCCAAAGGCTGAATTCTTCCTGATCTCATTACTGGGAGCAGATCTGCATTCCCCCTCACCCCACTAAAGTGATGGGCATGTTTTTGATCTATGGACATAGGGAATTTTGAAACTGATTTTAGTTCCCTGTTTACATTAGTTACTTGAAAGTATAAAGCTGAATCTGGCATCTTTCTGCAGCAGCTACAAAGGACATGGTAACACAGCATAGATGACAATCTCTTCTGTGGTTTCATAATACTGAGTTCCTTGCTCTGGTGCATGTACGCACCGCTTCCCACTCTCCCAAGTCCTTCGTGGCTGGAAAGAGGGAGGATTGAGAAGGTGATCCATGAGCCCTTTCTCAGGTGCAGGTCTTGCTCAGATTCCAAGCTGCAGGTCCATTGTGAGATTAGAGAACTGCTAGACACCTGAATTCTCAGGGCAGTGCCTGGAACTTCACTATCTCCACTGTGTGAGGCAGTAATAGATCCACACAAGACAGACCCACACGAAACCTGCTAAAGGAAGACATACAACTATGGTGAAAATGCTCGTGAATTATAAGACCATGAAGAATTATTTCTGAGTCACGTTTGCATAAAATGTTTTCAGCATTCAGTTCCATGAATCACAATCATCTAAAACACCTTTGTAGTTATAACACAAAACCAGACATCGTCCCTCTGGAAAGTTCCTCTGTGACATCTCAGTGGACTCCTGTCCTCCTCCAGGGTAAACAATGTTCTGATTTTCATCTGCATGGTTTAGTCCTGTCAGCTTTCCCTGTGAATATCGATACACATGCGTGGTGTTATGTCTGGCTACTTGTCTACAGCACATCATTCTTAATCCTCACCCATGTTTTTTGTGAGTCACTGGCTTCTCTGTACTCTGTTGTATGGCTAAGAGTTTGTTTATTCTTTCCCTCTTCTTTGACATATGGATCATTATGGCTATGAATGTGGCTCCGATAAACATTCCTGAGAATATCTGTTTTTATTTATTGTCCAACACCCAGGAGCAGTCTGTGGATAGGTTAACATTTTTGGGGAACTGACAAATCTTTCTGCTAACCACTCTGCCATTTTACATTCCCCAGTTACCCATGAGCAATTTGTCACTCTGGTGAGTCACCAACCATTGGTATTGTCACATTCTTTCATACTTTAGTCACTTTTGTGGTTGTTAAGTGAATCTCACTGTGGTCTTGACTTGCAGTTCTCTGACCATTAATGATGTTGAGTCTTTGATTTAATTGGCTGTAAGTAAATATTTTTTGGTGGAGGTAAAATCTTTTACCACATTTAAGCTGTGTTGTTTCTTCCTATGTTGCTGATGTGCAGACGTTTTTCACATATTATGGGTACAAGTTATTTGCCAGAGAGCTGTGAGAGTTTTTCAGGTTTGCTTTGTATGTTTTGAAAGTGATGGCCGTGCTGATGAAAAGTTTTAATTTCAGTGACATTCAGCAGATCAATTTGTCTTGCATAGGGCTCATTATATCTTAAGAATTCTCTTTCATTTTCCCCAAGGACATTGAAATAGTCTCGCATGTATTTTTATGACATAGCTGTGGTTCTAGCTTTCAAGTTTAATTTTGTGGTTTGTAGAGAATGAAGAGTGAGCTAAAGGTCAGAATTCTGTTCCTCTTTTCCATAGAGATACCTAGGCATTCTGGTGACATTCGTGAAAGTTACTATCCCCCCCCCCCCACTGAATTGACACAGACCATTGATAAAATGTTCATGATGTTCATATGGGTCTGTTAATCTACTTCCTATTTCCCATTTGTATAGCTCTGAAAATACCACACTTCCATGATTAATCTTGTCTTATTGCAAACCTTCCAGACAGAGTAAGTTCATCTATAGAAGGTCAGGGCTTTGTTCTTTTTCACAACTGTTCTGACAATTCTTGATCATTTGAATTTTCATATATATATTTTGAAAACAGCTTCTCAACGTCTTTGAAAATTGATCCTTGGATTTGAATTGCATCGAATATACAGACTCCACAATCTAGATGGCCTAAAGCAGAGTCTATGCCAGCATCACAACATGAGGCTTGCTGTGCACCACCGTGGTGTACTCCCTACTCATCTCTCCTTTTCTACTTTTTTCATTTTTGTAGTTATATTTCTTCCAGCGGACTTGCACTTTGATGCTTAACATTTTAAACGCTATTGCAGAAGACATTCTTAACAGCTTTTATGTTTCCATCGCCAGGATCCACCTCATGTTCTGTGATTTTGCTCAACTCTGTAAACTCTTATTGGTTTCTTTCTTTCTTTGCTGCTTTTGTAGATTTCAAAGGGCAACAGACATATAAGCACGTTTTCCGTCAAAACCAGTCCTATTATTTCTTCCTCTTGAAGTTTTATCGTTTCTATTTTCATTTCTTTATGTAACGCGTCTCTTCCAAGTGAGCGTAGCCTTGCTGATCTCAAGACAAAGCCAAACGACTCACCGTAAATGTGGAAGTGGCTGTGGGTTCCTAACCGATGCTCTCTCAGACAGAGAGACATTCTTTTCTCCTTCCCGCTTTCTTGGTGGTATTAAAGCAGAAAGGATGCTGAGTTTTGCTAGATGCTTATTTTTTTGTTTACTAAGATAACTGCATGCTTTCCATTTTATGTGCTGAGCTAATTTGGGTTAAAAAGTGTGAACATCTTGTCCCCAACCCCGCCCATCAGCCAAGGGCCCCTCTGGTTTAAGAGTTATCACAATAATTCTATGCTCTTTTTTATTGTGCAGCGAATTGCTGATGGGGTAAAAAGAAGGAAATCACTGTCTGTTAAGATCTAGGCGCTCCTGCAAACACTTGGGGACCCCAGCGCAGCGACTGCACCCCTCTGCTCCTCCCTCTCGCTAGCCCCGCTGCCCCGCGGAGGGCGCGGCCCGGGCACCCCACTTCTGCAGACCATGGCTCTGCTGGCGCAGCGGGGACCCTCACCCCGGGGACCGCGCCTCTCCAGGCCTCGCTGGGTCGTGGCGCCCCACTGTCTGCAGGGGGCGCGGGAGACACGCGCGGCGGCTGCGTGGACTCTGTTCCGGGACGCGCAGTCCTGGGAGCTCCCGCCGGCGCGCGGCGGGCGCAGCACCCCGAGATCAGTGGCCCCGACCGTAGTGCCGGCCCGGGTAGCTCCGGATTTGCGGGCCGCGACCCCGCTCCTGGCCGCACCCCACCGGCTTCCCGCCCCGCCCCGGCCCGGCCCGCCCCGCCCCCTCGAGGTTCGGGCCCCCGCGGCGCGCTCTTTGCAGCGCTTGAAGCGCCCGGCGCGGAGGAGGAAGAAGCCGGGCAGCGCCGCGGAGGAGGCAGGTAGGAGGACAGGACCCCTCGGGCACCATCGGGCGCGCGCGTGCATGTCCGCGCCTGCACCCCCCACCCCGCGCCTGAGCTCACTAGCCGGCCTGCACCCGCGCGCCCCCGAGGTGGGTTTTGGAGGTTAGAGCAATCTCAGTTCGCTTCTGCGGGTGAACGCTAACCAGGGAGCCTCTGAACTGCTGTATCCCCTGGTCCGGTGTGAGGCGGGCCGTGTTAGCATGCTGAATCAGAGGGAGGGGGACCGGGCGTGGTGGTGGGAGGCCGAGGCAGCCTCAACTACACAGCAACACCCAACCAACCAACTGAAAAAAAGAAAAATAAAACAAAATAAAAACAAAAAGGGAAGAGACCAGCGCACGGAGAGGCTTGGTAATTTAGGAGGACACCCAGGTACCGAATAATGGAGCCCGTGTTCACACCGGATCCCCAACCTCGCTCCTCGCAGGAGGCACCTGCCACCGTGTCCATGCAGGTGGGGATGGGTGGACCTGGGGACAACGACGTTCACTTTGCCAACTTCCCTGGCTCGCTTCTCGGGGACCCCGTGTACCCCATGGTGCATCCTGTAAAGTGCTGGGATCTGGGGCACCGCTCACCCTGAGAGCCTGGGGTCCTCCGGCAGCATGGATTCGGGGTGCTGGGGACCCCACAGCCCTGCCAAGCGCAGATGGTCCGGTCTTGGGAGTGGGGCGCGGTGCCGGTTGGGGCTGGCGCAGAGGTGACTGGGTGGCCTCAGCAAGTTAACCTTTGAGCCAGGACTCCGGGGGCGTCTGGACAGAGAAGACCCAGCGCGTCCAGGGGTCGGCAGCTGGGCCGCATGCATGGGTGGGTTTGGGCGCAAGGATGAGGACCACAAAAACAGACACTGCCTGACCAAGACGAAGTGACGGTGGTTTTCCGGGGCTTGCACACAGAAACCAAGTTCCACCCCCGCGCTTTGCTCCTCAGAGTGGAGGTGCACGTGTGCCGTGTACCCCGAGATCGCGTGTCCCTCTCTGCGGCTTGTGTGAGCTCTGCCTGTTTATGGGGGGTCACTGAGAGGAGCTGTGGTCCGGCTGGCGCCATGTCACCTCCGCTTGTCTCAGGGGCCACCTGGCATGTGTCAAACTGGGGTGTCATGGTTGTGTTTTCCAGACAGCACTCAACTTCCTTAGGGGGCGCTGCAAACACAGGCAGCTGGCAGAGTCGGGGTTCTGGAAGGAGAATTTCCTGAAACGGAGTGGTTTAGGTCAGTTCCCGACTATTCATGTGTCTGCAGCGTCATGCACAGGCGGCACGTAGCCACCTTACACCTTTAGGAATGAGTACATTACCCAGAGGCGTCAGGGGCGCACACATTGTTAATGTGTTTAACCCCGACTGCGTGTTAGAACTGGCCGGGGGTTTAAGAGGACCCAGGGTATCCTCAAGGCTAGACAGCTGGCTGGAGCCCAGTCTTATTTAGTGTTTTTCAAGCTCTTGGTGAAAGCTAAGAGGATGTCGTGTTTTAAACCGGGCATGGTAGTAAATGCTTGCTATCCCAGCACTTGGGAGGCTGAGGCAGGAAGATGCAGAGTGAAAACCAGCCAGAGCTATTTAGTGAGACTCTGTCTCAGAAAACAAAAATGTACAAAGATTTTGAAAATAGATAATCAGATATACTGATGGATTGGATGGTCACCTAGATTGCAAACTGCATATGTTTTATGGATTTAATGCAATTATTATTTACTGTATAACAATGCAGCTAGCAAACATAAGTGAAAACATGTCTGTGATAATTTGTATGAATTAAAAAATTAAAGGTAATAGCTGGGGATTTAACTCAGTGGTGTAAGCGCCTGCCTTGCAAGCACATGGTCGAGAGTTTGATCCCTGGTTAAAACAAAAAAATTGAAGGTAAGAGAGAGGATGATGCAGGTGTGTGTGTGTGTGTGTGTGTGTGTGCACACACAGATTTTTCATAGAGCACTCAGGGAAGAGCTGTACTTTATAACTTGATAACAAATTTTAAAGAGAAGATAGGACTATTCAGTTAATGATAAATAATTAGTAGTTATCTTAGAAAAATAAACTTAATTAGCCCCTGTTTTCATTCCAAATAGAACACTAATTATTGGTGAATTTTTTTTTCTTTTTGAGACAGAGTTTCACTACGCAGTTTGGGCTGCCTTTGAACTCACTTTGTAGCCCAGCTGGCCTTGAACTCATAGCAGAGATCCTCTTGCCTCAGCCACTTGAGTGCTATGATTACAGGCATGCGCCTACACGCCTGGCTATTGGTGAATTTTTAAAAAGTTAAATTTAAAAGAACTTAGTCATAAAAATGAAGAAAATACAGAGAAACATGTTTTTACCCCTGAAGGAAAGAAATATGGTATATTTAAAAGTAATGGAAAAAGCACAAAAGAAAAGAATGATTGTTTTGATGTAGCAATATTAACAGATCAAAAGAAGAATTCAGAGTAAATTAACCAAGCTCAACAGACATCTGAGAGCTGGGCAAACGATATAAAGCAATGGTTCATAAATATAAAAATAAAATGCTTATTGTCCCGATGAATATTTGCTTCCTTTATAACCAAAAGAAAGGGGGCTTCAAAAACAGTGAGACCCTGTTTTTTCCATCCTGACCGCCTGGGTAAGATACTAAAAATGAGAATGCTCAGCACTCAGAGTGGTGGGTGGAAACTTTCGCACGGCGGAGGCAGGAAGTCGGGGTCCTTGCTCCATTTGTGGAATGTGGTTTTGTGGTGTGCATTCGCCATGGGCGTGGGGTATCGACCCATTTACTCTCCTGCCATGGAGTAGCATCAAGAAAATGGTAGGAAATACAGATGATAATGACCTTTCAGTGGTGTTTATGATTCCCATCCGCTCTGGGTGTTCTTGTCACCTGCTGGTGCGGAATAGAGAACAGAGGGTGTCAGTGACTCGCCCATTGGTAACGCAGAGGGTGGAAGAGAGGCTGGAGCTTCCCACCCAGCAAGGCTGAGCCCACTCCTCACACAGCCACATGGCCTGGGGTTATTTCATGGTAGGGACCCTCTTGTCCGTGGCCCTGCACTCACTGGGGGAGTGGTGGGCAGTGGTTACAGGGGTAGAGGAAGATGAAACGCAGACATCAAATCAACTGGGCATGGTTTAAGTGTTCAGAAACATACAGAACAACGTAAGGCTCTGTGTAAAGTAGGCATGTCGGGATTATTTTCTTCTTTTGGTCTTTCTGTTGTGAATATCCTATGTTGGGCATGGACTGCTTTACAAATCAGGACAAAGATTCAAAAAGAAGAAAGAAGAGCAAAACATGAAAGTTACAGAAAAACAAAAAACAAACAACCCCCCGAACATAACCCTAACCCCCCCTAAAATTCTTACACGCAAGCAACGTCGTTTCTCTTCTCCTGCATTTATTCTTAGCACTAGGCTGCAGTGGGGTACTGTACCCATGACATGTCTCAGAATAACTCTTCTGCAGCCGTCAGTGGGGTGTGTACCAGAGGAGCTGACCTGTTTCACCTCGAGACTCCAACTCCCAGGATCCCGAATCATCTCAGAACCCTGTCCCTCAGCTGGCCTTAGGAAAAATTTTAAAAAGTGGTGGCCTTGATAGGGCTCCGCCAGCCTTTTGCAGAGAAATGACATAGAAGAAAGAACGCTTTGCCTTGGGCCCCAGGAACAGCGCAGACCGAACTGATGATAAAAGGCAGAGGGAGACAGGAGCTTTCTGACTGCAGAGCTGCCCTCGTCCGCCGGTGAGCAGCTGGGACTTTCTGCTGCCATCTCTTGGAAATTCCACCAGATATTTGGTGATGTTACTCGCAAAGATTAGTGGAAATAACTTGTCAGCTTCACTGTTCAACTTTCTTTACAACCAGGGTATGGACATCCTCTCCCCATTTCGGGATGGGAGGTGAACGGTCGGGCGTGGGGCCGGGAATTGTCACTGTGTAGCCAGGAGTCTTTGTAGGCAGCAGTTGGTCTAATCCTGAGTGAGGCCTCCTTGTTGGCTTGTGTTTGTGGTAGGAGAGGAGGAACCCAGGGCCTCGGAGTGCTGGGTGGGGCTGTCTTACCCCATGCTGAGCTGCCCACTTCCTCTCTGCTTTGGTGATGAGCAGACTGCCCTTTGATGCCTGTGATCCCCAGTGTCCCCGAGACTCCTGTGACCCCAGTGTCCCCGAGATAGATGAGTCCTTTAAGCACACTCTTTCCTTCCATTGGGAGTTGGAGGCCGAGATGCAGGTGGTGAGGTTTTCAGGAAGCAAAGCAAAGCCCGGATTCTTTACAGACTGCTTGGATTCAGTAAAGGTGTCTGCTAGGGAAGATGCTGCCTGCATCCTGTAATCCAAACCTTAAACCTGTGACTGAAGAGTGAAGACCCGAGCCCCTGAGGGTCACAGTTCAAGGCAGATGGCGGTTCCACTGGGTCATGCTCAGTGTAGAGGAGGGTTCAGCATGCAGGGCGCTGCGGCTTGGGCTCGGCTTCTCTGAGATCAACACGGAAGGGTGTGCAGGTGCAGATGGCCCCCGCATGCACATGCGCGCGCGCACACACACACACATACACACACCCGTTTTCCAGTCACAAGTGCCCGTGGGTGCTGTCTGTGTCCAGGGCCTCAGGCTGGACCTCAGAGAGGCCAGAGACTGAGTCCTGAGACTTGGGAAACAGAGGCTCTGAAGAAGGAAGGAGGGTTTTAGAAAATTCAGGCCACAAATCCAGGTCTACTGCAAATCCTGACGGTGAGCTATAAGTGTCCCCACCCAAAGGCCTGGAGAGGTGCCTGTAGGACACGGTGGGACCTGTAAGAGGTGTGGCCTCATGGAATCTTGGTCCTTGGGCGTGGTTCCTGGGAGTGGATACTGTCATCAGATGCCTGTCCATCAGCAGATGAATGGATAAAGAAAATGCAGCATTTTCACACTGTGGGGCACTACTGTTCCATCAAGAAGGATGAATTTGAGTCATTGTAGGAAAGTGGTGCAGTTTGAGACCATAACATTGAGTGACATAAGTCAGACTCACTCACTTGAATGTCTCATGGTTCCCTTTATACGAAAAACCCAATGAATAAATAAGTTAAAAAGCAACAAAATAAAAGGTCATAGGAAACAGAGATTCAGCCTTTTGCAGATGGGAAGCGGATCTACAGATGGAGGAGGGGCGAGGGAGGGAAGCAGAAAAGGGTGGGGTTGCGCTGCCGCAAACCACTAGGGAATGCCGGGCTGGACTGACCTTGCGAGCAGACTCTCAGCTACCAGAAAACTGCATATTTAGATATTTCTTCTGGAAGCTAAACCTCATCACCCTGAAATTTTGTTAATTCTGCATTATTGAAAGTTCTGAGAACTTGGGGACATTTTAAGGGATATGAAAATCTTTCTGGGCTGCTTTTTAGAACTTTGGGTGTCAGAAGGTTTTTGCTGAAAACTCCTAAAATACACTTTTAGACAAGTGTATTTTTGTTTGAAGGCTTTGGCTTACCCTGTCTCACTGTTTTCCAGAGGAACCGTTTGCAGCAGAATCCTAAGCATGCCCGGTGGAGAACTACTCCTGACACTTTGGGTTCTTTTAGTTACAAGCACTTCAGGTAAGTGATGATTATGATTTCCAAATGTCCATCTTTACCAATTCAAAGTGTTTCTAGATGGTGCGGAGGTGGCTACTGAAGACACTGAATTTATTCAAACTTACTGATCTAAAATTTTACTTTATAAAATTGGTACTTATCTGGTATCCAGGGCATTGAGAATGAAAGAGTTGTAGGAAGAGGATCCAGTAAAGAAAATGCACAGAGCATCACTGGAAAAGACAAGAGCTAGCCCTGTGGTTTAAGTCAAGAGAGAGCTTTTATTTGTCTTAGAAAAAGATGTGCTTCCCGCAACAGTCTTTCGTACTGGTTTTTAGAAAGTTTTGCACGTGTCCCCTGCTTCTTGAGAGGCAGGCAAAGCTCCATCTCATTCTTGAGGGAAAAGAGGGAAAGCATAGATCGTAAATGTTAAGAAGGCTGCAAAGCCTAGCGAGAAATTAAGACTGTGAACATAAGTGGGCTGTGAAGCAGATGGGAAGTGCAGTGGAACCTCAGTTCATGAGCTTAATTCTTTCCACAATTCCGGTCACGAACCGAATCAGATTTCGCCTTCAGGTTCTGTGTCACCCCATGCGGAGTTTGCCAAAAGAAGCAAAGTGTTGTGAATTCTCCTGTTGCAAACCAAATTGTTCATGAGAACTGTTTGTGAACCGAGGCACCGTTGTACCATTTTTAACGTATTGACAGTGACTCTATGTTTCGTTTTCCACTGGAAGGATTCTGAGGGGCCACTCCTTGGGGAAGAGTTCTGTGATGGAATAGCAAGGTTTCCTGCAGGCTCTGGGGGAGAGAGAGGGAGCCCGGGTGTTAATTTGCCTTGGTTTGTTATCTAGGCCAGGGGATCCTTGGGCCCAAGCCTTCTACTCTGAGGACTTTCGTGGAACATAGAGCAGAGTTAAGCTGTGGACGCTTCCCGTAGTACAAGTCCATGCTGGAGGTCTGTGCGAGGTCACCGTGGGTTTCTGCAACACGGCACAGCCCACGTGGATGGGATGAGGTAGATGTTCTCTCCTGGATGTGGGGTGACCGGTCAGAGACTACTGAGCGAGAAAGCTGGGTGCAGAGCGGTTATGTTACGGGTGACGTGCTCTGTGGACATACACCAGTGACCTCGCTCCCAGGTACCACAAGAATGTTTCACGCACAGAGAGGGCGCCATAGCCTGTCATGCATGTGAGGCTGTGACAGTTCCAGTCTCCCCTGACTCCAGGCGTCTGGGGAGCAGAAAGGGCAGTGATCTACCAGTCGGGTTTGTTAAACAAGTTAAAGTTAGGTGACCACATCCTGGACTTGTCCAAACTCAGGGCAATTTCAGGCGCAGGCTTTATCCCAAGAGGCACAGGCTCTCAGCTCTTATAGCCATTCTCAGAGAACAGGAGTGCCCTGGCCCCACACACTGATCCCCGCTCTTCTCTACGGCCAGAGTCCACTCCTAACAAGGTCCATGCTGACCAGCAATGCCAAGATAGATGTTCACTGCCCTCCACTCACCCCTAAAATCTATGAATTTCTTCAAATTCTAACTTCCTCTAAAGAGGGATAAGCGTGCACATCCCTCAGAACACAAGCCTATGTGCTTGGAGAAGCATTTCTGAGTTTTGGCAAAAACTGGAAACCTAAAAATAACCAAAATGTCCAAGAGACGCTTGTTCGATAAGCCAGATGTCCAGTATTTATCCAGTTCTAGAATGAATGGACAGTGAAACAGTGGATACCCCGTGACAAAGGAAAGGGCAGTCGCAGCTGCAGGCAGCAGCAGGGCCGCCTGGCTTGGAAGCTGTACAAGCTTCAGGCTCCGAAGAGCTTGAGGTGCACAGTTTATGTGCTTCATTACACGCATAGCTCTGAAAGGAAAATAAATGAAGCGTCAATAATTGACTGCAGCTCTGAGTGTCAGTTAAAACTAACGCCCACATGTGCACAGGGATTTCACCTCTGTGTGGAAGGACCGACGTGTGGAATAGAGATTATATATCAACCGTGGGCTGTGAAGTTGGTGCCCTCTGAGACTTACCTGTGACTTTTGCGTCACCCTCTGCCTCTGAGTGCTTTTTCCTCTCTCAGCTGGTTGCAACACTGAGTGAAAACCAGACTGTTGCTTGGAGAGATAAAGCCCAGCTATAGAGAGGGCTTTCTGTCCACGTCCTTATAGGGTCTTCCGTGATGTCAAAGATGCTCGTTGCCCCGGAGCAGCAGAGGATGGGGTATGAGGGGCCTCCCAACACCACTTGCAACTCCTGGAGGTTCAGCATGGGGCATGAGGACCTCCTGTGCATGCAAAGCTCAGACACATTCTTAAAGCAAGAGGATGGAGTGGATTGAGAAAGAATGGAGAGAAGAGAAAGAGATCTCAGAGAGGGGAAGGACAGATCCCTGCATTGGGGGTTGGCTGTGCTAAGGAATTCCTGATTACCCGCTTGGTCACCTTCAGCAATGACAGGCTTTGTGGGAGCCCCCTGTATGGCTCCCTCATCTGACCTGGAAGTAGACAGCTGGTGTGGCTCAGCCCGGAGTAGGTGGGTGAGGCAGCTGAGGATACAACAAAGGGATCCCCTCACCCAGGTCTTCTCTTTTATGGTATCTTGGTTACTTTTTTCTCATTGTTGAGACAAAATACCTGATGCCCCAAATTAGGGAAGGGCAGGTTTATTTCTTACAATTTTGGAGGTTTCAGTCCATACTCAGCTGGCTCCAAGGCAGGGTGGTATGGCTGAGGGCCACTGTGCAGGGCCACTGCAAAATAGCAAGAGTGAACTGCACAAAACAGAAAAGACACATCTTCTTTCCACCCTTACACTGTATACTGGCTCCACCTCTGGGTGGGTGCAGCACTCACACCACCAATCCCAGTGCCAGACAATGAACCAATCACGAACACTGGATTCAGCCACATCCTTGATCGCATAAGGCTTGGGGGCCATCGGAACACAAACCGTGACATAGGGGGACTCCTCTGCAGAGGACATTTGGGGCAAATGTGGCAACCTAGAACCCGTGACTTTCCTTATCAAGAAGCTGTAATGCGTAGTATTTTATTTTACAGGATGACACTACCCATGTCTATCTCTCATGTGGTGCCCTTTTCTGTCCATGCCGCATCCTAGTCCATCCACGCCTTGTGACAATCGCTTCTCCAGGAAAAGGACGCCGCATGTGGGAATTGGGCGCGGGGATCTTGAAATGTTTTGTACTGATAATTGTAATTTGTGTAGTTCACTTGTGTATGTTTTTATGTAATGCTCAATATGGAGTCGAGGGTGGAGACTCCAGGGGGGTTGCTGGAGGCCCTCTAGATAACCCCTTTGTGAGGACTGGTTGTGGGGTTTTGCCTTCTGTGAATAATGTGAGAGAAGTGAAAGAGTTCATGGAGGAGGATTTACAAAATTCCTGTGAGACAACTACCCTGAGACACTGGACAGGCAGCCAGAGACGGGCAACTAGGACCCATATGTTACGCCACCGGCCGCCTAAGACAGGCACAGGACCAATTGCTGTCCTGCAGGCCCATGACGGGTAAGGCCTGGTTGGGTACATGTGAAGAGTCCTTGACCTAAGACAGGC